>RJWT010011138.1:0-23550 GCA_004365215.1 Cuniculus paca
ACTAGCTTTTCCCTTTCAACAGTGAAATATTTTCAGTGATAAAGTTACAATTTGATAATTTGAACTTGATGCATGAGTCATCTCTATTCTAAGTGTGACTTAATAAAGCCACTGTTCCAACCAGACAGAACAGATTTAAAATATGTAGAGTGTATTAATTATAAACAAATAAACTACCCTGAGAAAACTTTGTCACTTTAAACAGTTTTAAGTAAAAGTAATATTTTCCTCAGAGTAATTTACAAACAAGTTTTTGTTACATAATTCACAAAACAGAGCAAAACAAGTTACCTCCACAAATACACAAGCAACTCTCCCTGTTTGGTCAGAGCTAAGCACTTTCTTTCTGAGGCCTGGGACTTGCAGCATGAAAACTTGAATATCTTGAGCAAACTATGATAAATTCGTTCCTGTATTCACAAGTGGGTCTTTTGGGCAGGATAGCTGATAATCTTTCAATACTCTCCAAGGTTTAAACAAAACAAAAGCAAAGATTGAGTGTGAAAGCATTCTATATATGTTTTACAAGTATGGTAGCTCTATTACATTTTATATGGAAAATTCTAAATTATTCTGCTTTGCTGTTTATAGCTGAAGCTATAAGTACAAAGTAGAATAGAATTTCTTTCACCTACAGAGCTTTTGCTAAAGGAACTAAAGTAGTTTCATATAGTGAAAAAGATGTTACTTTTAATACTTAAAAAAACAAAGCAATATGTCCCATATATTTCTGTTTTCTCTCCTCCAAATAAAGTAAGGATCCTAAATGATTTCTAAAATGCTCTCAATTGTGATGTTCTATAACTCTGTTTATGATAGAATGTATTCTCTATTAAGAAAAAAGTTCTTTACTATGTACACTGACTGTTAAAGAGTTAAATAGTCCTGTCATTTAACAGAACATTTAAACCAACTAAGTATACTAACTACTGTTATTGTTTATTTTCTTTCTAGTCTAGGGATTTTTTTTTCTTTTTAATCTGCCAGAAGGGACCTTCAGTATTTGAGCCTTAACATTGTTCCTAAGACTTGAATTTATTTTTTAATTAGGGTTAAAATAAAAATAAATGTTCACTTTCTGGAACTATGCAAGTTTGAGGGGAGGAGAAACTTCCTCATCTGAAAAGACTTAATGGTAATCTATACTGTAAAAGAGCATTTTGAAAAATATAAAACAAAGAGCTTTCAAAGTGGTCAAAGACTAATGTAAAGTGATATATTTCAGACCGGAGAGATGGTGTAACTTACTCCTGTCACTGCTGCCTGTTTATTGTGTTTGTCTGGTTGGCCTGGTAACCAGCTCATGCCATTTCACTCATTTTATAATGTTCCTGTAAATGTTAGGTAGGCCTGGATTTATTATACACTGTCAACACCTAAAATGGAACCCACTGCTTAAAGTAGTTTATTTGGCTGGATGCCTCTGCCTTCTTAAAAAAAAATATTGTGTGTGTGTGTACGTGTGTGTGTGTGCATGTCTGTGTGTGTATGAAAAAAAAAAGTCCTGCAGTGCCTCCAAAAGAACTTTAGCCCAGACAAAACTGAAGCTGGGTGGCATGGGCTATGTCAAAGGAGCATTTGAGCTCAGTAACTGTTGTGTTGTTGGGTGGGAACATCTGACTCACAATATTTGTGACTTGGATTGAGAGGGACAGAGGACCGAGAACCATATTTATTGCTGAATGTATCATCCTCGGAGAAACCAGATGACAGTCACTGTTGTCCAGGAAGGCCTCTGAGCTGTCAGGGGATGAATCATATGACTATTAGAAGTTGGACAGATGTCTTCTTATTAACTTTCTGGTTTCATCTGTCTACTTCATGACAAAGCAAATTTGAAGGAGTACCAAAAGACATGATCCCAGAGAAGAACATTTTGGAAAGTCTTAATTAATCTTATATCGATTATAAGATAGTTGGAGCATTAAAGTGAAAGGGATTCAAAGGACCACAGTGGTTTAAAAATAGGAAAGGGAATTCTGATTGCCAGTAACAGAAGTAGCCAACTCAACACAACACTCATGACCATGACAGGCAGGCCCCTTGTGCTGTTCGGCCCTTGATCAACCCCACATCCACCATGTATCTTTTCATTCAGTTCATTCAGGAAGGGGTATTAGCTATTATTTAGATTGGTCTCTTGTTGGTAGCTCTGCTCAGTATCAGAAAAAAAGTCATTAAATCTCATACTCTTTTGGCTATTTGGGATCAATAATGTCATCCTGTCTATCCCCCTGTCACTGTGCATTTTAGTAAACAAGATGTTGAAGTTCAGGCAAAATCCTAAGGTGAACAGAGACTGGGACGCCCTCTTGGTAGGGTCTACTATGAGTAGTAGTCTTTCAACTAGTCTCCTAGTTGCGCATTTGATCATTATTTAAAAATAAAAACAAAGGAATTGATTCTAATGAGAAAAAATTGTCCACAACCCTTCCAGCAATTCGAAACCAAAGCTATTCTAGGTAAATGTTTACTCGTTTTAGCTGCTTCGTTGTTAGGATTATAGCTCAACATTGTTTGAAGTTGTAAGTCATCACCTGGAGGAATGTTTTAGAATCAGTCACATCAATTGATTGCACTGCAGTTTACTCTGATCCTCACATCCAGTTTAAGAGCTTTGAGAGCTGATTAGTGGGGCAATTTTTCCTTTATAGAAAATTTTCCCTCTAATAGCCATCTTCCAAACCTAATGAATCTGCGTTATAAGTTTTATAAATAAATATTAGAAAATTTGCTTTTAAAGCCCTAAATAATGTGCTCTTTGACCCAAAATAAATATACTTTAGAGAATTATCCTTAAATGATATGTATACGTCCTATATGTGTATCAAACATACATACCTGTATGCGTAGAAAAGATGAACATCTATATGTAAAACGTTCCACAATTTTAGGAGAAATTTTCATTTATATGATATAAATGCACAGAATTTGGATTGTGTGTATGTGTGAGTATGTATGAGTATGTATGCTCCTTTTCCTATATCAATTAGGTACACTTAGTTTAAGAAGAAAAACGTATGACTTTATTTCTCCATCCAAAAATAAAATCAACAGATAACCACATAATTTCATCTATATTCTGTAGTTATGGTGGGAAAACTGGTTTGAGAATCCATTTGCTGCCTGTCTTAGTTACTTTTCTCATTGCTGGGACAAAGTGCCTGACATGAACAGGAGGAAAGAGTTATTTTAGCTAAGTTTGTACAGGTTTCATCACCAAGTCAGCTGGCTCCCACACAGGGCAGCATGGCAGAGGAGAAACAATGCATGTCAGGGCAGGGAGAAAGCAGCGAGCAGGGAGCCTTCTTTTGATTCCATTCAGGATCCAAGTCTGTTGGTTGGCAGCACCCACATGTAGATTGGGCCTTACCATTATCCAAACCCAGAGCTGTGCTAAACCAATCAGGGGACCAATCTAGTTATCCCACACCCATAATCCAGTCGCCTCCCAGAAGCCACACCTACGAGCATATGAAGCTTCAGGGGACATCTAGATATAAGTCATGACATTGCCCCAACAAAGGACTGGCCAGTGTTAATGGCAGTGCAGTGACTGACACATTGATTCCTGGGAGTGAGTGGGTCTCTTTTGAAATTCCATGTGTTCTCTTTTAGTGTGCTTTATGATTACTGGCTCCTAGGAAACTCCTGCAACAAAGTACTCATTTCTGGTGGTGGTAAGGGAAGGATTAATCTTAGCACCATGACTTCTGGAAAGTGAAGGTTTGTATTAGTTAAATAGTACTTCCACCAGTCAGCTTTTACAATAAAAGGTAAATGAGAAATTTGTTTGTGTGCGTGCAACTGACATTCTTTGTTTTTCTTGCTTTGTGAGATGGGCCCTTATTTCCATGTATGCTTCCTGGCTGTCATCTCTGCACTGATAGTGTCTCATTCTGTGAGTGAAGTGACTGCATCAAGAGGAGCAGCTAGAGCAGGCAGGGATGGGGAGGCAACATTTATAGAAAAGCCCATTGTTTTTTCAGACATTTGACGTTTTAACTCTATTACTCAATTTTTACATGCATAGTTTTCTACTTTCATAATTTCTGACTTGTTTAGCTTTTCTATTTTTTGTTGTGGTTATCCCACATATTCTAATTTTTACAGTATTATTGCTTATCACTCCTCCCTTTAGATCATTTTCTTGGCTGTATTCAAATTATCCTTTGTCCAGGCAAACTCCAGAAACATTTAATTAATTAAAACATCCCTTTATATTTTAACTGTAACTGACAAACATATCCAAATTAGTTTTGGAGCCTATGTACATTTTTAAGTGTTGCCAATTGAGAGCTTGGCCTTACTAAAATCACTTCTTTCTTTCAGTAAATGTTTGTATTTCTCAATATATAGATATCATGATTCTAACTGGTTATTTCTATATGGGAAAATTGGTGATGCCTGTATGTATTGGGAAAAAGTCATCTAAGGAATTCTTTTCTGATTTCTAATGATTATCCAATGGATGCACATGCATAGAAGACTATTCATATACAGAATGTCCAGGAGTTTCAGATTCATGGGAGATGATGAACTTGGCAGGAAGAACCAATATAAACAAAGCTTTGGAAGTTTTAAATAGGGTATAGGAAGGATGGTTGTGAGAATTTAAGTCTTTAAATCTGAATTGAGGCCATGTGGAAGAGGCCCTTGAACAATCAGTTTTCATTAGTTAACAGTTGCTGAAAAGTATGACTAGAAGTAATTTGATGATAATCTCATTACAAATAATATATTGATACTGATAGGTTGAATACATTGAGTAAGAGTGTTTCACCTACAATAATGATAACTGCATCATTATTTTGGCATAGAAAAGTTCATTTATAGGTAATGACAAATATATCTATGACCACATCACCCTAAATGGTCCCTGATCTCCTCTGGTCTTAAAAGCCAAGCAGGATTGGGCCTGGTTAATACTTGGATGTGAGATAAATAATGACAGTGAAAAAATTCCTGGTTTTGGTTATCAGTTTTATTTTATCGACATATCATTTCAGAAAATGAAATATTGCAGTCTTTTTATGACTGCAAAGAGAATTTTTCTATTTACATTTAATTATTTAGTTGCCCGATGTCATTGGCATGCACATTTTATTATAATATATGTCAACTAGATATTTCAAAGGGTCAGTTACCTAAGGCATAAGAGATTCCCCAGTCTTTTGGATATCAAGAATAGGTTTCACAGAAGACAATTTTTCCGTGGGATGGGACAGGTTGGTTGGTTTCGGCATGATTAAAACAAGCATGCAGCTTAGATCTCTTGCATACACAGTTCACGGTAGGGTTCATGATACTACAAAAATCTAATACTACTGCTAATCTGACAGCAATGAAAGATGGATGCCAATGTGAGTATGGGGAATGATTGTAGCACAGGCACAACTTCCATTACTTGCCTTCTGTTCACCTGCTCTGTAGCCTTGTTCCTAACAGGCCATAGACCAGAATTGGCCTGTGGCCTGGGGTTTGGAACCCCTGCCTGAGACACATATGGACAGATTTCTCCACTTGTTTTTACAGGGACTAGAAAATGATCCGTTCACACTTTCTTGTGTGAGAGTGAATTTCTAATGTTAACCTATTTTAAATTATTGAAATATCTCTTGATTAGTCATGATCATTGATAATTTACAAGAAAACATGAATCTTTGCTGTTTTCCTTAATGCCTCTCATGCCCCAGAATGCTAGCTCTTAGCAGGATTTCAATCAATGTTTGTTGAGTGAATGGATGTTTATATAGATGAGTATTTGCAAAATGCCAGTTCTTGTGTGGATACAATGACCTTTCCTTTAAAATGAATTTCCACATAGGTCCTATTTCAATGACATAAATCTCTACGGTAAAATTCAAGTGCTTCATTTTGCTTAATCACATTGGCCCCCTGTCATTTCTCTTAAATATTAGTCCCACTCTCATCTTAATTATTTATGTCACTTTTCCTTCTGCCTGGAACACAGTACCCTGCTTAGCCTACCTCCTTCCAACCTGCACCCCCGCCATCTCTTGCAGGAAGCCTCCCTGGACCAGTTTATGTAAATGTATAACATTTTTATCCAGCCTCCAGCTCTCCTTAGCATCCTGTGTTTTTTCCATTGACGGTGTCATTTCTTAGTCCCTATTAAACTTGCTTACATTTATTGTTTCCTTGCTTTTTGATTTTGTTTCATTGATGTGCTTTCACCACATCTAAAGTAGTATCTGGTATACAGTAGGCATTTAGCAAATATTTACTGAACAAATCATTTCTTAAAAATTACATACTATAAGCACTGACTTGTACAAGATGACATTAATGAAAAGCAAAGTCATGTTCAAAGAATACTAGTTTAAATCCTGGTTATGACATCCATCTACTATCAGTATGCCTTTGGGCAAATTAATTTAATATCCTCGACTATATTTTTCTAATGTACACATTTAAGAATTGTCACTGCCTAGAATTCCTACAAGCATTAAATAAGGTAAGTATATGCCTGCCAATCATTCAGTAGAATGTCTTGAACAGTTGACACACAATAGACACTAATTTTTTTTCAGTCAACATATAGTAAACTACATAATTCCTTTAAAAATATAATAGTTGAAAGAAAATCATGCTATATAGGTTAAATACAAAATCATAAATGATAATGCAATCAGGTAATACATTATCATACATTAAAGCAGCAGAAGATTTGTGTATCTCCTCAGAGACTTATGGGATAAGGTCAATACCATCCTATGTCATGCCTTCAAGCATTTGAATCCAACTGGGTTATTTCCTCAGTCCTAAACAAACTTCTAGTTTTGCAAATGTTCTCCATCTGTTTTGTCCATCTGATTCCTCAGCACTAAGTGTGTTTTGTGTCCTTCGCAAAGCCATTGCCTCAAGTGGAGTTTCCTTTGTGTTATCTCACAAGTGCAAAAACATAAGACTAAACAAATAAGTTGTAATTCTCTCCCCTGTCCTAGTGCAGAAGTAATTTTACAAGTAAATTAGAAATTATTTTTCCAAATCTAAGTCAACTGGCCAAAATTTCTTACTTTCCAGTCTGAACTCATATGATGCTATTGAAATGTGTCCTCTGTAAGAAAGAAGTTTGTCCCAACCTATATGCTACTCCATTCCATTTTGGACCTTGGTAGCTTGGTAGCTTCTTCTATAAACATGATAAAGTAATTTTGACAACTCTGCACAAATGAGTACCTACATACATGAGATCAAATTTTCATTCTTGGTGACAAACAGTAAATATATGGGTCGTTTGTTTTGGCTTTATTTTGAAATGGCTAACTGACCTATGAAAACAAAGTTTAGCAGGCTCATAAAAGTATGCTGTCCACATATCTCATGTGGACTTTGTTTTCATGTTGCCTATTATAGACTGTAAACAGTAACAGTGGAGTCTTTTATTCTACAGTCTCATAAAATGTTCTCACTGTGAATATATATATATATATATATATATATATATATATATATATGTACATATATCACACTTTGTAAAGATGTTGCATTTACTTTATATTTAAAGGAAAATGTAATTTATTTTATATTTAAAATGTAAAATGTAGATATGCCTATTGCATTTGACATGCACTTAAGACAATAAAGTATAGAGAAGTCTTGTTTTACCATATAGATTATTATTAAGCAGGGGGCACACCTGCCGACCAATCTGCATGTTGAAAGTTGCTCTTCGATTTGTCTAACCACAGAATTTCTAACAGCACAGTGGCAGGACCATGTCGACAGTCATGACTGCCCTTCTTAATTACCTCACAATTTGCTCACTGGTTTTGGGTAATTGGAACAATTTGCCTGCAGAGACCTGCGAGTAATCAGATGTTAATTGACTTTGTCTTGCTTAATCAGCTCTTCAAGTAGCAGACTTCATTTTCCTGTTTCTTAGGCTGTGTGCTGGAATCCTGTGAGACAGTGGAAAAAAACCACACAAGAGTAGTTGCCTTGGTATCAACAGGCCAAATCTGATTATGACTCCAACTCTGAGTGAAAGGATTCCAGAAATTAGCAGAGGAGTCTAGAGAAAATACTCACACATGGGAAATGGTAGGAAAAAGTGATCCTACGATTTATATACAATACAGTCAATAGAGAAAACATTTAAAACCAGGGTTCAAACTCTTTCTGTTTCTACTTATTGTGATCTGGAGCAATTCAGGTATAATCTTCAGCTTGAAAGACCTTCTGTTTGACTCCTTGGATTGTTCTGAGTATCACAATTAAACATTCTCGAAGTTCATTTTCACTTGACAATACTTCCCCAATTTCCACTTTTCCTTTCTGTGCCATTCCCCTTGGAGCCCTACAAGAGAGAGTTAAAGTGCATCTAAATTGTCCATGAATAAGTAGATCAGTAGAATGCTTTTTAAACTAACCTCATTATTAATATTCTTTCCATATTCTTGATGGTATGAACTCTGGGCTAGGGAAGTAAGAACAGGATTAAATGCGCAGTTAAAAAGAACACAATTTTCTCCTGCCGTAAGCAGATCATTTTCTGTCTGCCACCCTTGTTCCTTAGATGCTTTATCTCATGTAGTTTTCACATCTTTCTCATAGGAGACAGTTACCATTAGTTTTTTCCTTTCGCATCCCAGTTAAGCCACTTAGTGGATGTAAGTATCTGAGCAGTTACCTCATTCTCTCTGAGTTTCAAGTACCTTTAAAGGGCATTGTAGTGTGAGGGATGCTGTAGATTTCACAGTGGGAAAAACCATAGCCTTCCAGTAATTAATCTAATTTGATTGTAGAGAAATCAGTTTTATGTAATTGAGATTTCTGATTGCTGGTGTTTTCTTTGAGTTTTTGCATCCAAGTTCATATATCAATGAACTTTCCCCTTTTAGCATTGCTCTTGTTATACAACTTTATTCCCAAGATTGTGCTGGTTTCATCTAATGAGTTGAGACATAGACTTTTTGTTCTCCAGAAGATTTAAGTCAGATTGGAGTCATCTTGTGCCTTCAATTTTGGGAAAACTATTAAAAATCTTTTTTCCATGGGGTGTTTTATAAGAATATTTTGACATAAGTATTTTTAAAAGCATCATTTTAGAAGTCGTAAGGATATTCTCCTTAAGTGCTATACCTACAGAATTATATAAGTCTCAAACTTATTGATAGAAGGGAGTTTACTGTATCCTCTTAAAAGATCTGTTACATCTGTGTCTATGTTCCAAGTATTTTAATAATTATTACCTTTGATTTACTTTAATAGTTTACCTCTCTTTTCATAAAGTAATACCCTCATAAGAACTTCATGTCTCCGATTTCCAACCTTTTTCCTGTTCATTAAGATCACTTAATATGAGTATATATTCCTTTTTTTAACTACTTGCTTTTGTAACCTTATTTTCCTCCTAGAAATATATTTATTCTCCTTGGAATATGATACAATTCACTGTTAGTGGAAATTTGTTTTTGTATCTGAAATTGGCATTCAACCATTCTTGTTTTAAAGATAGACTAGCTTAGGGCCCAACTCTTGTCTGATGATTTTCTCTACCACTCTACACTGAAGATTCTTCTGATTTCCCAATTCTGTGGTTGTTCTTAAGAAACCTGCTGTCAGGCTAATTCTTATTTCTTTATTGGTGAAATGTCCTTTCTCCTCTGTCAATTATGTTACAAATTTATGATATAAAAGTTTGTTTCACATGGGTTGCTCCCCAAGGACTAGAGATGCATTCTGCTTTTTTTCTGTAGTCAGTAGTAAGAAATACACCATGGTACAAAAAAGAAAGAGAGAAAAAAAGTGTTCAACCATTTGAGAAATAACTATTACATGCCTTATTTAATTTTATATAACTATATATTTAGTATATATTTACTAGAGTACATACACATACATATATATCTTAAATATTTTAAGTGTATCACATTTATTTAAACAAATAAATAATGGAAATCATAAATAGTCCTTAAATATATGGTTCTTTGCATGTGTACGTATTTGGGGGTTTCTGTAGTTTAATATTATGCCCAGAAGAATTTTTAAAAAATCATCACCCTCATGTAATGCTCTTATGAACAGGCCATTAAAACACTTTTGATCCCCAGCCAAGTTTTGCTCTACAGGGTGGGAGAGTCTGAATGAGGATTTGTGAGTTGGGTGCTTGGCTAAATGAGCCTTTCCCACTTGGTATGGCGGTGCATGGCATTCCTTTGCTGTTTATCCAACATAGCGACCAGTTGCGGAATCGACAAGTAGAGAAGGGCATGGAGTCTTTGGAGGGAGTTCAGAGAAGTGAAACGATGATTAAAGGCTGAGAAAATCAGACCTTTGAGAAAAAGATAAAAGGAACTGGGCTTAAGTAGCATGAAGAATAAGTAACTGAGGATTTATTTAATAATATTTTTCAAGTTGTTGGAGAACTTTCAGTTTGTAACAGTGACCGAGGGTCCTCTGTCTCATGAAGCAAGCCAGGGAATATATCTTTTGAGTTTGATACAAGGATGTAGTTTAACTATCATTAATTATCTAATGGCAATAATTTGTTAATGCTTTCATTAAATTCAGAGCTATCTGTTTTCTGTAGCTTTATCTGAGTTACAACTAATTTCCCAAGTAGAACAAATTAGGTTTTCCTATATAAAGTACATCACTATGATAGCAATAGCTCCAAAATGACAAATACCTCAGAAGAACCTTATTGTAGGACATCATATAATTTGTGTGCTTATCATCGGAGCCTGGTAACTAGATAGTATTTAATGCATCATTTCCAAATTGATAGAATAGATTTAGAAATACATGTTATAATTATTGTGTTGCATAGTATCAGGGAAGACAGATCTAACTTTTGGTGCTGGAACTATACATAGTCTTTTATTAAAGAAGTGACATTGAATTAGTTCTTGAAGGATAAAATGGTCTTAAGAAAATTAACCAGTGAAAGTTAAGGGAAGGGAAATTAGTGTGCCCAGAGAAAATACATTTCAAAGGTCTATGTCTTCCTGGTGCCTTGTTCATGTCCACTGGCTTAGGTAGTAGCAAATAAGACAGGATAGCAAGAATAGGATTATGAAGAAATACATTTCCCAAAGTATATAAATTTGGAATAATCAATACAGGAGATGTAAATGGCTTTGCATGGAAGAAAAACATATTT
The DNA here is from genome assembly GCA_004365215.1 of Cuniculus paca. Taxonomy (NCBI): domain Eukaryota; kingdom Metazoa; phylum Chordata; class Mammalia; order Rodentia; family Cuniculidae; genus Cuniculus; species Cuniculus paca. The sequence continues at coordinate 11,132 of RJWT010011138.1, forward strand.
CTATATTCAACTTATTTGAGAAATAGGAGTGTTAAATAAAAAGAAGCAGATTTTTCTTTTTTGAAAATTCTCAAATCATTTATATGCTAAAGAGCATTGTGAGTCTCCTCAAGAAGCTATAGCAGGCAGTTATTCCTAACCATATTTAACCCCATGACCCTTTTGTGGCTGAATGAATCAGCAGCTTAGGCCACACAGATAAATGTAAAGGAGAGATACTGAAGATGAATGGCAACATCAAAGAGATGTTCAAAGGAGATTAATCTGGTGGTGGTACATGGGACCAGTTGGACAGAGAAAGAGTCCTATTACAAGGGAACTGCATGCGGGCATGAAATAAAAGGTGTTTGAATTAGGTTCTTGCAACAAGACAAGCAATATATGCATGGATAGGGAAAAGACAGAAAACAATTGGACTGATTTGGTAAGTGACAGGGTTAAGAGGTAGGAAGCTAAAAGAATAAAAACTAATTTCTAAATTTCAAGCTTGTGTGGCTGGAGGAATGGTGGCACCATTGACAGAAAGAGGGAACCCAGCCAGCGAATACATTTAGTTGTGTGTGAGGTGATAGCAGAGAATTAAGCAGAACATTTCCCAGACTTGCATGACCATAAAAGACCTCGCAGGGCATAGAGTTTATGCTCATGTAGACAAGTAAGGCTGTAGTCAACTTGCCTCAAATAGTCATAGACTTTTTCACATTATTCCCTGAAAACAGATATTATAACATATTACCCTGGGTAAGATTTTTGTCATCTCCTCTAGACTGACGTCTTTTTCTCCAATGAGTTAATTTCTTTGCTCTTGAAGTAATTTCCGCCTTATTCAGGATAAAGAAAAATGTTGTTATTTTTTACATACAAACTGGATTGAAATTGGAGTTGGGATAACTTTTTTGTTCTTTGTCTCTGGAATGATGCTTTCAAGGCTCTTATACTTTGGCATCTGTAGTTGGCATGATTAAGAACTGAGTTGTATATAGAAAATATTCATGAAATAATTTACTAAATCAATTAGTAAATGGAAATCATTTTGGAAAAGAGCACTGATAGTATGACTGTTCCTCTTGGTCTATAGTTTTACAAAAGTGGTCCCCCTATTTTACAAACAGTGATCTAGGTCTAAGGAAGAGTAGCAAAAATTCTTTATAAGCTATACAAATCACACACATTTTATAGGGTTACTCATTTACCATCAAAATACTTGCCAAAATTATCATAAAATCAATTCCTTGAAAAAAATGCTGAGAATTATGGACTGTTAGCCGTAAGTAACCAGTGACAGTAAGAAAATATGGATGATAAAAAGTTTTATGCATTTCTATGTGGATTACAACCTTAATGGAGCATCTTGAATAATAAATGTGACCAATTGGATAGAAAGTTTCTTGAAAGTGAGAAAACTGAGGTAATTCACTTTCTCTGTATCATCAAATAAAACAGATAAAGGAAATATATAAAATATAGGACACATTCATAATTCCTTATTTGACCAAGTATTTCAAGTGTTGAAATGTAGCATCATTATAAAACATGATGTAATTGAAAGTTCCAAGAAATTATCTTTTTTTAAAAATAAAGGAATATCTATCTTAATAGCTTCCATAATTTCAGAATTCTTAGATATCTCAGGCTGACACTTAGGCAAAAATCTTGCACTTTGAACATTTTGTGACCTTCTGTCTTTCCTTCTGCATGTGTCAGACAAAAGTAACTCAGTTTTATCCAGGAAACGAGATTAGTTGGATGCTGTTGGAGAAATATATCTGATATCTGTGCAGACATATAGCCTTAGGATTCTAAGCAAATTCGTGCTTTATCTTTCTATTTTTCTTTCACTGTGAATGGCCCACATATTTAGCTGGGAGTCGTGAATGGATTTCTGGAGTTTATTACATTTCACCTTTGACTTGAGGTCCATGCTATCCCACCTGATTAGTGTCTAAGACCCTCTAGTTATATCTGTGTGCCCTTCTTTCATGAACTCCTATGGATTGTCTTGGTTTAGAACTATCATGTGCCTGACTTAGAACATCACTTGTTCCTGAAGTTGCTGCAGTGAAGCATGACATATCCACTCAGGTAAACTGTGTTCCTTAAATTCAGATGACTGGTGTTATCAAAGACTTGCCATTAGCCCACAAAACATGAAAGACAGTCAGGTTTAGACTCAAGTTGATTGGATGCAATAATGCAGTTTCTAGTTTTTCCCCTTACAAAGGAAAAGGGAACTCTTGAAGGCTGAGTTCCATTAAAATCATGAAGAGTTGTACTTTTTAGGGCCAGCAATGTACTTCAGTGGTGCAGCACCTGCCTGGCAAGCATGAGGTCCTGAGTTCAATTCCTGGTACCAAAAAGGAAAAAGAATGAGCTGTACTTTTGGTTTAAAAAAAGATGAACAGGCTGGGGATTTAGCTCAGTGGCACAAGTGCCTGCTTGGCAAATGTGAGGTCATGAGTTCAATCTCTGGTGAAAGGAAAGAAAGAAAGAAAGAAAATATTGTAGGGCAAAAGCATTCTGGGAAAATACCCACATGTTTGGGATTTCTGCTCTGTTTGGATTTATAATTTTGTTTCCAAGATTTTCTAATCTGACATTCTTTTATAGTCCAATTATCATGCAAAGACATTCTGGAGAATTGCAAAGTGAGTAAAGCCAGAAGGAGAACACTTCAAAAGCTATTTGGAGGTAAATGATAGAGAAAACTAAAAGCCACAGAGTGTATGTGATTACCAAGAGAGTAGCTGGCATTTTGCCACACTGAAGGCAGAGTGAGAAGCGGATCTAGGAAGGTCTGCCTTGCAGAGTCCATGTAGGACACCTACACCCTGGGTCCACATGACAGAGCAGTTCCTTTGAAATCTGACCAGAAGAAAACCATGCCCTCTTTTCACTGCAGAAAGATTTTTAGCTCATAATTCTCAGTACAAAAATCACCATATATGTGCTCATGGACACACATTCTTACACACACACACTCACATGCACACACATTACGCCTAGCCCCACCCTCAAATGAAGCCTGCCTAGTGACACAGAAAATGACACTAAATTAAACTCAGCTAAAGAGCTGAACCTATGAAGAATGCTGCAGTATAAAATTGATATACTTTTCATCAACTTGCTCCATGTCACCAACCTCTCTCCTCCTGTTTTTCCCTGTTTCTATATTTTTTACAAAAAGGCTTTCTTTTTTTTAATGTATAAAAAATTAGGGCAAAGTCAGAATATTGATTGTTGGCAGGAGCCAATAAGGCTTCTACAATCTCAATAACTGGGCTTTGTATAATCTCTTTGCTCTACCTTTGTATAATCTCTTTGCTCTACCTTTCTGTTCTACAAACATGTAAAGAACAGAAACTTCTAGCAGAGGCCAGTCCTACATGAATAAATCTCTTTCCCTGAGAGTTAGCAGAGACAGTGCCAAGAAGGAAGGAAGGAGGGAAGAGAAAAGAAACAGTGCTTATTTCTTCCACTTTTTTCCTTCCTCTATTTTATTTCCCCTTTCCATGTTTTGGATTTAGAGGAATAATATAAAGATTCAGTGATATAGATGTTCCCAATTTGGGAGTTATGGCTTAGCAAATATTTTGCTTTTCAAAGTTTACTTGAAGAAAAGACAAAGGTAACCTCATAGATAAAGCTGAACATGAGTATCTGTGGTTAGTTTTTTAAATTTTTTGAGCTGATTTTTCAAGTTACTTTGTCAGTGTACATACATTTGTATTTTCAAACATCAAGAATGTTCCTCAGTTTTAACTTTAAATACTGAATAAATCACAGACAGGCATGTATTACTGGAAATAGCACAGAAATTTACTTTCTTTTCAAATTAAATACTGTTTTTCCATTAGGTCACATTAATATTTATGAGAAGTGGATTTTTTCGTTTGTTTGTTTTTTGTTTTTGTTTTGTTTTGAGAAAGCAACTAATGAAGTTTGTAAGTTACCCAGACTGAGATTAAATTGCTTATTTTTTAATGCGCTTTATCATTATTTATCTCTCCTCAACACTGGTCACTAACAATCTAATAGTAAATTATTCTGTCTCTTTCTACTCCTTCCATCTCATCTTGATTTGCTAGTAAACCTTTGTATATACTTAAGTATAACAAGAAATTTAGTAGAACTTTTGACACACATAAAGGCATTTGACAGTAAAGAAAAATTCTATAATTAACATGTTCTCAGTTTAGACTTTAACATACTCTCTATTAAATATTTGAGGTTTTCCTTCAAAATATCTTTCTGAAGGTTTTGTAATAAAATGTGTTGAACATATATAACTTCATTTTCTATTCTTTATAAACAGGTCAAAACAGTAGTTTGCAAAGTTGTTCTGAAGCACATAGAAGAATTTCATTATGATACATTTACAGCAATTACATTCTCTTATTTTATCTGTTCTTTCAATTTAAGCCTTTAAATTATTATTATTTTTATTACTAATGTCTGAGGAACTGCTTGGCAGATCTGTAACTGAGATTTGCGTTGAGTTAATATGTGCCCTGGTGGCCTTGTTTTGGTATTCATAAATATTACAGCCAGATTTTAATGGACATTCTCAACAAAAATAGAACTCCACTGCTAGAATTTAGTTTTCTGTGTAAAATAAAAGAAATAGCAAGAGACTAAAACATTGACTGGGGCTTAGGGTTTATTTGGGGAGTTCCCATAGGCTATATATCACCCTGTGTGGCTTTCATTTTCTTTGTGCAAATCGATTTCATGTGCAATGTGATTAGATTAATCAGGTCCCTTTGGAAAAGCTGATCTTGCTGAAGAGGTTTGTTTTAACTGTGTTCCTCTGCGCCATTCTGATCTTAGCAGGAATTCTTGAGAAGAAAGAGAAGAACTTGAATAAGACAAAGGCTTCACCACAATAGCTCTTATTCTTATGAGGCAGTGATGGCAAACCTTTTAGAGTTTTTCAACGATACAAATAACCCACTGCAGCATGGGTGCCAAAGATTTCACCACCATTGTCTTAAGAAAGTAAGTTTTTATTCATCTTTGCCCATGAAAAGATGAAATGTCCCTCCAAAGTCATGTCTTCAAAGTTCAAGTAATGATTCATAGCTTCCTTGCTCTTCTTAGATTGTATTTACATGCATACATTCATTCATAGTACAATTGAAAATCTTGCCCTCTTTCACTTCAACAAACAATTTTGCTTAAAATTTAGGCCTAGGAAAACATCTATATAACCAGGTAAAAGTTTATTTGTGTTTTCATAATGGGAAGATAAATATATACAACCTATTGTTCTTTTTGTTTTATGGACAACTAAGTCAAGAGCAAACTTTATTTTTATTTCTTACAACCACTCTTCAAGGCAGTATCAAAAAGTTTGGCCTGTGGAACCAGACCAGATGGTTTCAATCTCCATCTTTGGTACTAACTAATTCAAAGAACTTACACAAGTGATTCAAACCCTCTCTGCCTCAATTTTCTTTTTTTAAAAAAGGAAATAATATGCTGCCTACTTTCTTGGGTGTTATGAGGATTAAATAAGTAGATATATGCACAGTATTGAAAAAGCACACCTGACACAACATACAGTCATAGAACTCTGTTTCATTGACTATCCGTATCTCTTTTAAATGCACTACATGCATAAGCATTTTATGGTTGATACATTGTGTCAATTTGAGAAGTTTAGAAGTTTAACTAAGAGATTCAGCAGGGAGCCAAGATCCGTACTTTGTAAATATCCTCATCCTGTGCAAGAGGAGGGCACAGGGATCTTGTGAGTGCTACATCTGCCTTGCGGTGTGGGGGGTGGCCTGCATATACTGTAAGGGAGGAACAGAGGCTTGCTCTTCCCTTTTTTTTTCTGACTGCTGCCTGGAACTGTTGCCCTGGTGCCATGCCACCCTGCCTTGGAGTCAGCTGATTATGGGCCGAAACCTCCACAAACTGTAAGCTAAATAAATCTTTCCTTCTTTAATTTTGGGTGTTGGGTATTTTGTCTCAGAAAGAAGAGAAATGTAATTGAGACACATGCGTGCGCACACGCACACACACACACACACAGGGAAATATATTCATATCATAGATTGTCTCAAATTTACCTTAAATGCACATTAGATTGATTTTTTTTCACAAATAGCAATATCAATCCTTTAGAATGATAAAATGTCAAATATTACAAAATAAAATTTGAAGCTACTGAAAAGCATAAAAGAGGAATTAAAGCTATTTATAATTCTGTGTAGAATTAGACTTTAATATTTTTATCTTTATTTCAACCTATTTTCAAATATTTATTGTACAATTTAATTTTTGCACTTGTCACATATCAAAAGTGTTCTTCAGTTACTAAATTTTCTTTGAAAACACTTTTATGCTCATATAAAATTGTGCTGTATGAATACACCATTAATATTTCCAACAAGCAAGTGTTCATTGTAAAGTGAATCAAAAATGAAAACAAACTGAAGTTACACCTTCTAGAAAGAAACTGATGTACCATAATACACCTATATGCTGAATCAAACAAACATTTCTTCAGTAGCAAGTCTTTTCCTGCAATGCCTTAAGTGGTTATGAAAACAAAGGGAAATATCAAGTTCCTCTGGTTCTCCAAATCATCAGATCTCATATTTTTATTTGTATTTCTGAAAAAATTTTACATTGAACAAGTCATGCTCATAGTAACAAATATTTGTATTTCCAAATATAGCATATGATAGTAATACATTCCCAAAAGCTCTCAGATTTCTCTTCACCTTTTACAGTATCCAGGAAGGAATTCTTATCACTGTGGTTGACTATCCCTTTATTCTTTAAAATATAGTTAAGGATTTGATTCAGGTTGCCAATTAGTCCTTTTAAAGAACTGTTAAGAGGGTGTTTTACAGAAGGGATGATCTTTTTTGAACATTTATGGATTTGTCGCCCTCTTCCTTACTAAATATGATGATTATGTTTTCTACCTTTCAAATGTCGCTCGGTGTGTATGTAGTTTTAGTACTATGCTATACCTGGATAAGATTGAAAAGGAAGCACAGTGTAGCATGATTATGAAAATGAAACTTACGTAGTAATCTTACATGAGTAGGCTATGACAGAGCTGGAGGAATAAGAGAAGAGTGCCTGAAAGGTGCCTTAACCTTTCTACAGATGTGGCATCGTTTCACAGATGTTGAGAATGGGAAGCTGTTTCTTCAGGACAGATACTACAGTGTAGTAGCTAATGCTACAAATCCTAGTGATTCAACCTAGTTAAAGATGATTTGTCATCTTTGTAGCATCTAGCATGGAAGTTTTTGATTAAATTGTCTTCACAGATAGCTCTTCTCTGGGTAGAAATCAGGAATCCAGACTCCCTCCATCGCAGCATGCAGCTCCCTCCAATGCACTTGAGGGTCCATTCTATCTTCTGTATTTAGCTGACAAACAGACAACTAGAGACCAAGAGGAATTACAGTTCAGTAGTCTTAAAAGTGGTGTTCCTCAGTGCTGCCTGCATTGTGTTACCCAGAATCAGTCGCCAGGAGGTATGGCTTAGTTGTTTGGCCCAAGAAACAACATAAGTGATATGGTACTTAGACAATGTGGGCTATTATCAGGAAGTGAGCTATGTATTTTAAATTTCATTCTCAATTTGAGAAGCAAGAATTTAAAATTGAGAGAGAAATAAAAGGGATGTTTCTATAAGCAATTGATACTTATTTGACATTACACTGTATTCGTTTTGCTTTGTTTTATATATTTACCTGTCTGGAATGAAATTTTTTTAATAATTTTATTTGTGGTAAAGAGTTTTCTCAAAACTAAAATATTGGTGCATTTTCTCTATGATCCCAAATGTCTAGGTCCCTGAAATTTGCATTTAAACTCCTCCAGGTTTAGTGCTGCATAAAATACAAAGTTGGCTATACCAAAGCAAATGATTGTTTAGCTTACTGATGAACTGAGTCAAAAAGAAATGAAGGAAAATAACTGCCTATGCAATTTCTGGGAGTATAAGTGAAAAGTCTTCTGTGCATTAAAAAGCATTATTTTATATGGTATTTCTTTAGTTCAAAAGCAAATTATATACTCTGGTTTCTCTTAAAATCATATAAATCTTTCACCATTTGCAAAAGCAAATTATATAAAGAGTTCAGGATAACATTAATGTTTATTAAGAGTTCAAGTGTGAATTTTATTTTTTTAATTTAGAATATAATTGTTGTTTGCAGATATCACAGAAGAAATAAAGAAGGCTGTATATGCCTATAGTTTCTATTTTTTCTTGATGATATAGCATGTAATTCATGATCTAAAAAACAAGTGAAAACTCTTCCTGTGTATTTTCTAGCCTCTTGGGTTAAAAATCAAGGTTTCTAACATTACCTGCATGAAGGGTGGTGTTATGTTTTCTGAGGTAAGGCCTGGGAAGAGGTGGTAGATGGTTAATATTTCAAAAACGTAGCAATTACCTGATAACAGAAAGCAGCGTGGACTGTGTCCTGTTACCGCTCATTTCAGAGGTGCCAAATCTGCTGTGGACATCATCGTCATTATGGCTTCAGTTGGCTGAGGTCACCTTGGTTCATGTGTTTTATACATTGGTTGCCTTCTCCTTATTACTTGCCAAACAAACCTTTTTATTTTTGCACACGTTTATGTTGATTTTGTGGTTTCTGAAATTGGATTCTGGCTCCTGGAGGCCCAAGTTTCCACAGCAACTGGAGGCCTTATCTGCTACTGGTTCTTGGCAGGCAGACAACCAAGTCTTTCAGTTTACTTTGGATTTTTTTTTTTTTGCTTTTTCTAAAAAAACCATTTTCTTCTTCTCCCCAATTTTTCCTACACTCTGTCATTTAAGCATCACATAATTAATTGCGTACATCCTGTGCCACATGCATTTGCCATGGCTTTGAAGTCCCAATAGATCATTTTATAGAGCAGTGGGTGCCATTTTAAAAGAAAAAAATTTTTGAAAAGAGGAAGAGCTGGCGCCAGGGCATGGCTGTGCCGAGCTGAGCGTATCCATCTCCAGGTATGATAAAGAAACCTGGGCACCTTCTGTTTGTTTTTCTGAATTTCCCTTCCAAACTAGTCTTTTCAAGATATAGGAAAGACTTCAGGACTGAGTTTGTTATTTTTTTCTCCAGAGCTAATTCCTTTTCCAAAACTAGCATGAACTGCCTCATTTGGTGCTAAGGTGAGGTTTGCTTTCTTTCTTTCAAATTAGAGAGAAAAAAATAAGTAAGGTCTGATTTAGCATCAGGTTATTTAGTGGCTGCTACTGATCATGCAGAAGTATAAAAAAAAACCAGAGAAACAAGACAAAAGTCACCAATTCCTGATTTAGACACTATTAAAGTTTTACAACAATAGATCAATGATCTTGTCCTGTTCTCAAAGTTTCTTTGAAAAATAAATGTAATCATTTTCAGTGAGGAGAATAAGTTTGTTGGGATAAACTTTGAACGTCTTTATGAAAAATATATAATGCCTTTGGAAAGTAAATGTGCAGGTTTTAAGGGAAAAAAAAAGACTCTTCAAAGTTTAATTAGCCTTCAGTTTTGTTCACAGAGAGGGAATGCAAGTGTACATTTCATTAGCAATTGTGGTCCTAGGGAGAAATCATCCAAATGATCTAGGGGAAAAAATGAGCCCCATTTATTTCAGAAAATATTTGTGTGATATTTTGGCATACAGAAAAGTTTAACATAACTAGAATTTAATCTTCAGTATGTCTCTTTTTTTAATGTATTCTTTTCCCAATTAGCATTTTTAATTCTTTCTATTTCACGGTAGGCTACACACTCATGCCTACTGTAACATGATTCCATAGGTAGAATCTCACATTTTCTGAAATTTTCCAACTATCTTTCTCATCCAAACCTCTTTGTCCATTCCCATTGCCTTGGGGAACTTCCTCTTCCTGCCAGACAAAATATGAAGGAGCAAATTATTACTTCCTAGGCTTTGGCTTTAGGCAAGTTATTAAAATTCTCTGAGCGTAAATTCACCTTCAGTAAATGGATGGAATAATGAATCATTCCTCAGAAGGCTGTTGTGAACATTCATTATCCTCATGTTCATAAAATGTATAAGGTTCTGTCTAGGGTCTTCATTGTAATAATATTCAAAGGAATACAGGTGAAGTTATTAGTAAGAGTTAAATACTTGCACTTCCTTACTATGTCCCAGGTATAATTGTGAATACATTAACTATAAAACTCATTTGTTCCTAATAACAGCATTAGGAGGTAGGGGTTATTAAATTCTATTATTGTATCAGCTATTCTTCTTATTATAATCATGTATCACACTTATAAGAATCACATTTAGTTTAAATAGCTGGATAGTTTAGGGATTCATTTTCATGTTAAAGTGCAGTAGCTGACAGTATTATGAACACATAGCACTTACTTCATCTTAAATCGATCACATATTCCATCACCCAGTGAATATCAAATTTCAGTTATGGTGTAACATCAAATATAGTACAGAATTTTTATAATTACAGTAGAGCTTTAAGCAGAAGAGTAGAAGAAATAGTTCTTGGTAGCTTAGTCCACATGAAAGTGTTTTCCAATAAGTGGTTTTTTTTTTTCCTTGCAGTACTGGAGATTTGACCCAGTGCCTAGACAGTGAGCTATCTCTCCAGCTCTCGATTAATTTTTATTTTGAGGTAGGATCTCACTTTCTCTCTAAGCTGCTCAGATTATGGTCAAAGCCCAGGTCCTGCTGTCCTTAGCCTCCCAGGATGAACAGTACCTGTTTGTAACTCACAGAAGCAATGTTTTTCTCCAAAATCAGATTCCTATAATTTCTACATTGATTTTAAAAATAACTTCTCTTAGCTCATTGGAGATGAAAATAAAGCAGGAGAACCATTGTGCAGTTTTTTCTTTCAGCTTTATTTTCCACTAAGGAAACCAGAACTCCAGAGCGATGTAGCATCCTCAGGAACCTCTCCAGACAAAGGTCAGCCCATGCACGACCAGGGTATAATCCAGGGTGGCTCATCCTTCTTTGAATCATCATCTCTATCAACGAGCAGGAAGATAACAGTTTCCAAGACAAATGTGTGCTGTGGAGGACTTCAGCAGGAGCAGAAAGGATCCCTCATATTGGAAAGACTTGATCTGAGCAGGGTTTTACAGTGGAAGGAACGTGTTCTCAGACTGAGCACTCTTAGCTCAAGCCAGCCTCTCAGTATGTGCAGAGTCCATCTACTGTCTCATTACCAGAGTCACCAAGGTCCTTATCAGACTGACTTCCCTGTCAGGACAAAGTAGGGGGACGGTCCACACACAAAGAAACCAGGTGGCAGCTCCTTCCAAATTCTGCCATCAAGTTCATCCTGTTTTTGTAATGAGACTGTTAAATAGAAAAGTCACCATCCTTTAAAAAAAGAGATGGTAAAGGTAAAAATGACTACAGTGACCATCGTGAGATAAAACTATGTGGACTTTGGGGTTAAGAAAGAATCTTAGAATGAAACACTGATGATACATAGTGGATTAAATCTCCTGCTTTCATGTCTCACAATTACTATTGTACCCAAGGGACAAGTTAAAAATCTCAGTCAGTCAAAGTCTTTTGTTTTGGAAGAATCTGTAAAGTAGAACTGTCAGTTCGTCAAAGACAGGGAATATCCTCAGGTGGAGAATTGACAAGTGAATGTGACTTTTTGTATAAAAGTGCAAAAATACAACCCCCTTCAATCAAATCTATTATGGATTCCTTAAACTATTCAGCAATGTGCAAAAGTTAGCTAAATTTTAATCTGTATCTTAATTAGATCCCTTAAAAGAGAAAAGTTCAGTGGTGGTATCAAGTTTTAACATCGTGTTTGGTACCATAATTTAGAATAGGTTTGTGGAATGGGTGGCATGGATTAGAATTGGATTGACCCAATAACTTACTATCCAAACTATGTCAAAATTGAGAAGGGAAAACATCATAATACCAAGGCAATGGGTACTGACACACTGGGTTACATGGTCAACCTAGAGAGGTTTCCTCATAGTTTATAACATCTGAAAGTTGTCTAACATCAGTGATGGTTAATTTTCATGTCAGATTGACTGGATCATGGAGTGACCACATATTTGACTGAGCATTATTTCTAGGTGTGTCAGTGTCTGGGTTACATTTCTCTCGTTGTTTGGACAAAATACCTGACGCCCAACATGAAGAAAGGGAAGGCTTATTTCTTACAGTTTTTAGAAATTTCAGTCCATACTAAGCTGACTGCAAGGCATGGTGGTGTGGCTGAGGGGCAACCATTCATGGTGGCTGCAAGCAACAAGAGCAAACAGGGTAAAAGAGAAGAAAACATGCCTTCTTTTCTCCCTTATATTGTATGCCGGCTCTGCCCCTGGGCGGGTGCAGCACTCACACCATGAATCCCAGCACAAGACAATGAACCAATCACAAATGCTAGATTCAGTCACCTTGATGACTGC
>RJWT010011139.1:0-23575 GCA_004365215.1 Cuniculus paca
AGATTCTGTGGAGTAAATAGTTATCTGATGTATATATATTAAAAGTTGTTCACTTTCCTTCAAGACTATGGAACCTTTTGAACATTGCTCCATTTAAGACAAGTATCATCAGTAATTCTACAGAGCACTTATTAAGCTACAAAAAGCCTAATGCACTCTCAAATTCCTGAGCATCTCATGATGCTTGTGTTATCAGACATAGGGAATCTAGGGTTTATAAAGGTTCACATTAGCAGGATGGCAAAACTGGTTAAGTCAAGATGATACATTTTGTATGACTCAAATATGCACAACTTTTAAAAGATAATTTTGCATTCAAACTTGGAATAAGTGAGTGGAAATAGATAAGATTATAATAGTCCATGGAGGACTTTCAAAGTAATTTCTTTGATATATGACAAATTCCTTGGTTCTGTTTACAAAGAACGACACGACTTTTGGGAAATGTACACATTCCTATAAACATAAACACATCAGATCTGGAAGATAACCTAGAAAGTGTTTAGCCCATACCTCTGTCTTATAAATGTGAGTGGTAGGTCCAGCACAGATACTGATTTGTTCATTTGGTAAAACTTGGACATTTGTCTGAGTTTTAGTGGTGTCTTCTGAATAGTTTTGCACTAAATAAGCCATAAGCAAAATCATGCACTTTAAAGATTCTGAGTGTTCAGATTGAGAGGTCTAATACAATTTGTTGTCATAATTTTTAAAGTAAAGAATTTCATTTTAAAGTGAATGTGTTAGTTGCAGTTATCCTATAAAGAAAGCTTTAACTTAGCCTAAGCTTTGTTAAGAGATGTTAAGATGTAACTAACAAGTATTGACTCTTTGCAGAATAAAGGGTTTCCAACCATATTTAACTAAATTAAATTTATGATTTGGAGAGATCCTGGGCTAACTACCTCTTTCAACTTTCTTTAAGGGATTTGCTAGATAAATTATTAAAATAAATATGTAAGCAAACAAAGTTCTATTCTAATGAAGCATGTTTTAAAATGACCATTTGGGTAGAGAATAACTGTAATTATGGCTTCAAGTAAGGTCAGCACTCTTGCAGTTCTTTGAAAGGCAAATTACTCCTACACATTTACCAAAGCAGGACTTTATAATAAAACTATTTGGTTAGCTTAGTTCTGCCTGCTGAACATTTTACAAAAATGCATTTCTTTATAAAGTAATTTATATAGTCATGATGTCATTAATTAGAAAATATTTAACTTCTTTTTCTCTCACCTGTTAGGTAAGAGAAACTGTGCTTTTTCATGGAGACTATCATCCTTGAAGACTTTCAATAGCTTTGTAATGGCATGAAAAATAGGATTCCATGATCAGATACAAATTAGGAATATTTCTTTTAGAAATTCACAGTGATCTTGAGGGTTACAGAAATTCTAAATCCATCATAGAATGTCTAATTAATTTTGTTTAACCCCAATCTATATCTCATACCCCTCCATTATTTGTGAACACTTTCACATTTTATCTTCTCATACCAGAATGATGACAGCAGCATTAGTATGTACCTACTGAGGACTCCTACTGTCCTCACCATAGCTAACATTTTAAGTATGAACCAGATCTTATAATTTCTTTTATCCAAACTATATAATGGTTCAATCACTTTTCATTAAAATTAAGATAAAATATTATCATTATCAGTTCTTCAAGTACCTAAATTAGTATATTCAGACTTGAGCAATGCATCACACTTACTTGGAGATTATTAGTACACAGATTTATGAGTCACCCTGCCAGAATTTCTCATAGTGTAGGTATGGAACTGCCTGATCATTTGCATTATGATAAACTACTGAGTAATAATAATAGTGAACCAGTAACCAGTTTGAGAATTACTTTCCTCTAAGGTGGGTTCTCTTTACCTCTGTTACCTGGTCTCCTGAAACTTTCTTCCCCAGCTCTAGGATCCAGTCTTTCAGTCTTATTATTGATCCTGAAATCTTTGCCCTACATATTGGCATAGTTAGCTTCTAACTGCCTTCAGACAAATAACATGCATTCAGGTATATATTTTCTGACATTTCTTTCTAGATTTGCTTTCTCATTAATGCCTCTGGAAATGCATTTTTATTATAATACCCTGTTTTATTGAATTTATAGCATGTGTACCTCAGATTGGTCAATTCTTATCAAACTCAACAATGTAATTTCCATGAGAATTTTATCTGTCTTTCAAGAATATCTTTTAAGATAGAATTTAAACATAGATGCTTATTTTAAGACAACATCTATCAGTAGAGTAAAAGACTGTAGCTGTTTGGGAAGCATTATTGTATTTTATAGGGAACAAGTGCCCTGATTTAATCTTTGTAGATAAAAACATAAAAAAGAGTCCACAGAACCATGCTTATTTCTGACACCTTAATTTTAAGAGCTCAAGGACCTACATGACCATCTTTTATTTGAAAAACACTCACAGATGTTGAAAACTCATCTAGTCACAGTTATGCTTTGATATACAAAATGACACAGATTAAACTTGATCAAAGATAAAGCACTCAGGACAGAGTCTAGAAAATTCTGAAGCATGGAGCTTCTACTTGACCTTTGTCAATGTAGTGATGCATAACACCAACTCCTTCCAGGACCAATACCAAGCATTAGAAACCCACAATAGGATGTGTATAGTTTTTATTCTGGCTTTACATATATTATTTAGTCTCTAATTCTTTCAGAGGTAAAACAGATATTCTATTGTCTAAAGACATTCACAAGTCATTGATGTCTATTTTGTCTAAGGCCATTGTTAAACAGAGATCCTCTTAACAGACAGGATATCCCAAGGGTCTAAAGATCACCTCCAAAAATGGTGACAGTAAGGCAAAAAATTTCTTTTCATAGGTTAACTTTTTAATACACATTAGCTCTGCAATATATATATATATATATATATATATATATATATAGTCTTTTCAGCACACAAAGATACATTTAAGAAAACTGTTTGCCAACCAAGTCTTCATTTTCTCATTAATATATTCATCTACTTGATGGTATGCTTATTATATGTTAAATTGAGGTCTTTTTCCTCAAAGAACTCAGAATCTTTTTAGGAAGAGAAACATAAACAATGGTTGTAAAAGAAACACAACCAAAAATGAAAGGCTTTGGGGAATTGCAAAGGGATAGACATGCAAAGAGATAGCCTGTGGAGTAATCATGGAAATGTGTCTTCCAAAATGAGAATTTGAGAGTTTGATTTTAGTATTTATAAAATTAAGCAAAGGAAATGCTAGGCTGAATATTGCAGTGATGTGCCCCAATTCATTCATGCCTCACACAGTAAACTTGGACTTAGCTATATATCTTGTACATAACTGATAAGTGCTTTTTCATTTTGGATATTTTCTCTCAATGTACTCTGAAAGGACTATATAAAAAGAAAATTGAGCTAATATCTAGAAAATCAAATTCATAAGAAAAAGAAAGAAAGAAAAAGAAACCAAGTTGTCCTAATCATCTCTCCACCAGTAGGCATAAAAGTGAAGTCAAATTAGATCTCCCACTTACCAACCTACCCACCAACCCACCAAATACACACATGTGACAGGCCAGTAGACCTATACCAGGCCAGTACACCAGTAGTCTCATCTCACTGAACTGTGGACTAAATAAATTACTCATGGTTGTTTTAAGTCACATTTTGTGTTATTTTATTATGCAAACAAAGCTGCATAAATGTAGACTAGATGATAAATGTACATTAATTTTGGAATATAGGAAATAGAATCATGATTATATATATATATATATATATATATATATATACATATACATATATATTCATGTGAATTTATTGTAGCCTGGGCAGCTGATAAAGTGAAATAGATCAAAACAGTTTGGTATTTTTTATTAGAAAAGAAACTAGTATCAAGTATAAATTGAGAATCAAAATTCGCACTCTTCTGTGTCCAAATGTCTCTTCAGGAGTCATCATTACCTACCCAAAAAGATGCCCATACCTGGAAACACATAACTATGGAACACATTTAAAGTTCAAAAATAAAATAGTTTTGTGACATTATATAGAATAGTCTTACTTCCATTTTTCCTATTATAAATAAAAATATAGTGATCTGAATCCAATTATAACATTCCTTCACTAACTCATAGCTTGTTTTTCAAAGCATATTAATTAAATTACTGTATTTAAAAATTCACAGACTGTTGCCAGTTTCTCTCTGCTAAAATGTTTTCTCACCCCTCCAAAATCTATCTGCAAAGCAAAGTGCAACAGAACTTGCTTGAGAAGAAAAAAATGTGTTGGTGTTATTTGTGTTGAGAAAAAAGAAATATTAAATATCTTACAGAAAACAGTTTCCAGAGAAATGTTGAGGTCCCAAGAGGTCTCTCAGATAAGTTTAGAGTAAGCATCTGAACTTCTCGAAGATTATCTAAGGCAAACTGGAAAGAGAAATCCTGAGAGCAACTCACCATTTAGTTCAGTCTCCTTCAGGTGTACGGGGAAGTACTGACATCTTGCTTTTCAGAGTTACCCACTGATTTGGATTTTAAAATGAGACCTGATTCCTAAAGTCTAAGAGATGGTAGAAACAAAGGCTTTCTGCAAAGCAAACTCTATGAAAGAGATTTCCCTGTGGCTCTGTATACTTTGTGGAGTCTGAAGCGTGTCTTTTAGAAAAATACATCCAACTCACAATTCACTCTTTGAGATTTAGTGACCAATTCATGTTGACAGTTGTCATAACTGAAATTTGTGAACACCATTTATCAATTTTCCTTGCAGAGAAGAGTGGAAACAGCATACTGCTTTTGTATGCTTGTTTCTTGTTACTGCAGAGAATAATTATTCTCAGTTTACTTACATTTTGAGTTCCTTGTTATAATAAATACTGTAAACTCACTCTCTTTTCACTCTGATCACAGGTCTCTTAGGCAAATGAACATTATTATGTGAAATAAATCAGGCTGATGATTGAATATTGATTAAATTACAACATAACTGTATCTCTTGAACATATGTTAATAAAAATTAGGAAGTTTCTTTCCTGTTAAGAAATGAGATAAGCAAGCATAAAAGACATTTAAGTCATATTGAGGTTATGTGTCAGGAACTTTAGAATTCTTAATCTTTCCAATAATTTAGTAAACAAAATTACAGTCAGAAATAATCAACTCAAAAAACTGCCAAGTTTGAATGACTAAAAATAAAGATTTAGAAAGAAATACAAATACCTCTATTTTTAAACACCTTAGTTATAGAATATTCTTCCAACAGAATTCATCAAAGCTTCAGAAAATAAGTGTTTGCTAATGACACTTTTTAGTATTAGAAAGTTGTAAAAAGTGTTTCTGTGGTTAGTAATATATTCAAAGAATAATTAAAACAGCACAAAGTATAATATACAAATTATCAAATATTGGAAAGATAAAAGAAATGGGCCATGTACATACTAAAGTCATGTACATGTCATATATTTTAAATTAGTCTTTGGAAAAATTTTAACATTTTATTTGAATGTTGTTTGGGTATAAATGGATTATACTGATTTTTTCCCTAACTTTTTATATTTTAACTTTTATTGTCTCTATGCACAAACTCATATTTGGAAAGTTTGACAAATTGTCACAAGATGAAAATAATAGCAAACTATCACGTAAATTGAGAAATAAGCATTAGCGATATCTGCCAAGATTCATTTTTCTACTCTCAAATCTCTACCTACTTATGCCCATCTTATAAATAACTTTGCTCATTCTTGAAATTTACACTGATAGAAACAGACTATACCTATACTTTGTAAATTCATTTGCCCAAACTTATGTTGGATTGCCACCATATTGATGTATCTAGTTTTAGAACTTTCATTTTCATTGCTGTACAGTATGCCATAGAGGAAATACATTACACTATATGCATTCTATATTATTATGACATTTTAAATGTTTTACACCAATATTTGATTATGTGAGTTCATAAACACACAAGGAGAGATATTCTAAATATCTTTTGAAATATACACTGATATGGAAACATTAATTCATAAGATATGAGTTGCCCCTATCTAACAAACAATGCCAAAAACTAAGAGCAGTTATAGCAATGTATAGTGCTGTCAGTAGTATATAAGGGTTTTGATGCTTCATATCTTCATAAATGATTGATATTGTCTGTATTTTCATTTTAGCTATTCTGTAACAGATGTGATAATATCTTCTTGTTTTTTATTTAAATTTTTCCATTTTAAAATAAAGTCGAGTATCATTTATTGCCCATTTGGACAGTTTACCTTTCTTTGAAGATCTTGTTAAAATCTTCTACTCATTCTTCTGTCAGATTGTAGGTCTTTTAATACACTTAGTAACAGCATTCCACGTATTTAGAATCTGAGATTTTACTTGGTAATATGTGCAACATCTTGTGTTCTTAATAGTAAATTATGACACATATTGTCTCCTTAATGTAAATTATGTGGTAGAAAAAGATGTTGGGATTAAGAACAGGAAAAGTCTGGAAGGTCATAGTAGAGCATTGGTATCATATTACAATTAGGGTGGAAACATTTTGATCACAGAAAGAGGATGACCTACCATATCTTTAATGGATCATTGTGGTTACTAAATGGAATATAAACTTCCAGCATCATAAAGCACAGAAGGGAGATCAAATATGGTGTGGATGTTCTCAGGTTTCTCTCTCCAAGAATAGTTTACATGTTGCTGCAAAATCCTACACATGAGTGTTTTAAGCAGCTTCATTCATAATTTGCAAACGGTAAGAACAATGAAGATGTACTTCAATAGGTGCACAGATAAAGAAATTGTGAAACATCCTTGCAATCTAATATGTAGAAATAAAAATAAATGACTAATAATATCATAGAAAGATAAAGCTGAAACCTAAATGTGTATTGCTATGTCAGTGAGTGTGCTTAAATGATTAAATGCAACAATATATAAAAGACCATCTGATATATATATATATATATATATATATATATATATATATTCAACCGTATGACATTCTGGAGCTAATAAAAGACCAGTGAATTTTAGAGTTTAAGGGACAGAAGAGAGAAGTGATGAATAGGTAGAGCACAGGGAATCTGTAAGCAGTAATGCAACTCTGAAAGTTAATGTATTTCTGGATAAATGACATATATTTTTCAGATTCATAGAATGTGCAACATAAGAGTGAACTCTAATGAAAACTATGGACCTCAGTTAATGTATGGCTCACAATCAGTAATAAATATACGACAGCAAAGAAAGTTAATAGTTGGTGAAACTAAGGAGATGGGGTGGCAGAGTTATAGGGACTCTGTTTTGCACAATTTTTCTGTAAACCTAAAACTACTCTACCAACAAGTAGTAAAAGTAAACTATATTTATATCTGTGTTTATGTTCATATGTTTATGTACATTTGTGAAAATAATTACCTAGGGATGCATAGAGGTAGGTAAATAGACTGAAAATTCAAAGGTGAACATTGGATTGGTAAAGATATTTGAAACAAGACAAAATTATCTATAACATAGAAATTATTCTGATAAATTGGTGCTAAACAGACAAAAATTAATAAGATGAGGAAAGTTATGAATATTCAATTAAAAGCAAATCTCAATGGTCAGTGAACATTTATAAAACTATTAAAACTCTTAGAAGACAAGGAAATGAAAATTAAAGTAATAATAAAACATCACTTAAACCATTACAATCTACATAAATTAAGTGTAATAGGATCTACTATTTAAAATAATTGGTAAAATGGTTTCTCTTGTATACTTTTGGGGAAAACAATTGACAGATATTTGAGGAAGCCATCTGGCAATATCTAATAAAATTGAAAATGTGTCTATCTTCAAGACTAAAATTCTTACTCATAAAACTCTATCTCTCAAAAATAAGAGTATATGTAAGAATATATATATGTAATATATTTATTACATATAGATGGAACAAGATATAATGGTTTTTCTTTGGTAGGGATTCTAACACAATGATGAGAAACTCTTTGTACCTGCTAAGATATATTTAGTGTGGAAACTATATGAGATTTTTTACTATATCAAAATACTTTTCCATAAGTTTGTTTAGTAGATATCCTCAAAAGCATATATGAAAGAACAATAGACTAGTTATCATTGTAATGAACTGAAAATTACCAAAGTGACATTTTATTTTATATTTACTGAATTTTATGTGGACTACAGGAGGTGTAGGCATAGATAAGGGCTTTCCTGCACACATGTAAGCAGTTGTGTGTTGTTGTACTGTGTTCTGATTAGTAAAGTAAACCAGCAAGAACCTTTGGTTGGTCCTGTAGTCTTCTCCTTGAGAATGTCTGGTGGGAGACTAGTGCAATGGAAGTCTTCTATTAGAATAACTGCTGAGGTTGAATAATGGCCTCAAGAAGATAGAGTTCCCCAAATGCAATCAACAGTACGTGAAGAGTTATATTTCCTGGAGAAAAGTGAAAGGCAAGCAGAGGAGAAAAGAGACTTAATTCCTATTTGCACTGGCTTTATCAGCATCAGCTGGCCCCGGAAGCTGTGATTAGTGCCAATTCAAGTCATCTATCGGAACATTCAGAATCTGCCTCTTGAAAACCTCGTAGAGGTGCTAGGAATAACAAGAAGAAACCCCGTTGGAGTTATGAACACAAGCCGTGAAGCACATCATGGTTTAGTTTTATCATCAAGGATTAGATGATGCCACCCTGGGAGCCGAAACTACCATTTCCATGGTGTCCCTCCTGTGAACTCCCAGGTTTAGTAGCCCACCTCTTCCTCTCCTTTTTCCAGACCAATTGTTACTCTGAATTATTTGTGTAACTTTTTCCCTTCAATTCTATAAAACTGTATGTACAATTCTATATACAAACCCTGTATTTAGCATATTATTTTTCAGTGCATGCCTTATGTTTAATACATACACATAATTATATTTTCAAAAAGTTATAAATTTTTATGAGAAAATACACCATGAATTTCAGGAACCAGGAAAATAAGCATCTACATAACACACACTACCTGGAAAATCTCACATCAGTACAATAGGGTATTGATGTCTCACTCTGAAATTAGGGTTTTATTAATAAATAATTTTTACATGTGCGCTGGCACTTCATATGTTATACATGAAAATCTTTGTTTGCATATATTCATGTATGTATATTATATTATAAACATGCCAACATCCTTCCCTATATTCATTACTCTCTGATTTACCAAATTAATGTTTTATGATTATGTGTTTTCAATTTGTTTCAGAAGTCTCAATAAGAACCCCATTTCAGAATTTGTGGGCTAGATGAATTCTAGACACAATCCTGGCTGTGTAGCTTTTTGAGTTCAATAAAGACCTGCATTCTCTCAGATGCAAGTATTTAACATTCATGTTTTGATAGAGTGTGTGTGTGTGCATTTTTTCCAAGAGGGTATAAAACATTTTTAAATCTATTTGCCCCTTGGGGTTGGAGCAAATAAGAATCATTTTTTGCCACTGCTTTCATGTGATTCTGTTCAGTTGTATAGCTGTCAGTTGTTTCGAATGCTTTACATATTCCAATTAACACAATTTTATTGCATATAACCCTGAGGTGTTTTATAAAAGAATGGCATTTTACAACTTGAACAAACAAATAAGGCATAATATTATAAACTTTCACCATATTTTGGCTCTCTCTCTCTCTCTTTCTCTCTCTCTGTCTCCCTCTCTCCACAGTCATCCTCCAATAAAAATGTTTTATTAGATCACTGACTTTAAATGTGTTGGGCTATTGAGTCTACATGATAGCTCATGAAAATTCCTATTTTATTCAAGATGTTAACAGTGGGTAACAAAAACAAAGTGGATGGAAAGACAGAGAGTCTTCTATACCCAAGAATATTGAGAAGGTCAAAGCTCAACCCTGCCATAGGAATTAGTCTAGAACAGGAAATGGATGCATCAAGTTACTTCTCTTCCTATTTTTCTTATCCTCCCCTTACTAAGTGAAAGTAGTTTTGTCAGAAGGATTTAAAGACTTTCAGGAAGCTGCAGGAACTGTAAAAATGAAGACCTTATGTGCAGCTATGTAAAAATTGATTTGATTTGTAGATACGAAGAGAAATGTGATTAGAGAAATTTTATACATCAACCCTACAGATTATTATGAATGGTAATATATGAAATGTGACTGTAATAGGTTTCTTCAATTTACCTAAATCCCTCTTCTAATCATGTGCTGAGGTGTTGAGTTCCTAATCTGTGTGAGGGCATCAGCTCCTAAACTGAGATAGTAAGTAGGAAAAATGGTAGATAGGGACTTCATCATAACCCTAGGAGCTTAGATAGCAAAGAAAACTAACAGGAAAAAGAAAAACACATAGAACTTTTGATTGACATGTACATAGAAATGGATTTCAGTTCAGGGAACTCTAAAACTATCATTAATTTCCTCCATGTTAAGTACTTGTGCAACTGTAAAAACTGAATGCTCTGTGTACATTCCTGATCCGTCTGCTAATATCTCAATAGCTGTTCAAGATATTAGATGACAAATTAATGACATGTCAGATTCTAAAATTCCCTGGACCTTATCCTTTTCCTCCTTATGGGAAGCAATTACTAGCTCCTCTTGGTGGAAATTTTTTTTAACTATACTCATAAGTATTCTGTTGATTTTATTATTTGGGCCATGCATACTTAATTGTCTCTTTGGCTTTGTCTCCTCCAGACTTAGAGCTGTATTCACATTCCAGATGAAACTGTCTGATGTCTACCAAGGGCCTTTAGATAGACCCTCTGTAGATTATCTCTGACTGCCAATCAGCAACTACCACCCCTTTCAGCCTGAAGAAGCCAGATAGGTCATCGCCCATTTCTCCCTCATGGCAGTTCGGGATACTTCTTCGGAGGGGGGAATGTTACAGGCAGCTGAGTTAGTTAGAAATATTATAGGCAGTCAGATAGGGCCAGGCCCTCAAGAAAGCAGACACAGAGGACCAGATATCTTGTGACCTGGGAGGCACAGACACCTCCCACTGTAAACCAGATCTCAAGACAAAAGGTAAAACAAATACAACCACACTCTAAGTAAAAATATCGGGGATTGACAGTCTAAATAGGTATGGATCACCTTGACCATCCTTATACCCTATAGGAAGAGTCACTGATCTTTAAGAATGCTCTCTTACTACGTGACTCACTTCCCTATTCATCCCTGATTTGGTCAATTTTACCTGAACAATTAATCTTATTGGTTGACCATAGTTCTGTCCCACCTCATGCCTGTTTGCCTTGCGAGTTCCCAGGTTTTCCCCATCTTGGACCCACCTCACCTCTTGGTTTTAGCCTATAAAAATCACTAGAAAAGTCAGAGTCTTTGGCAACCCACCCAGGATCCCTTCTATCTCTCTCTCAGACATTTTCTTTCTCTCAATAAATATATCCTGCTCATAAAAAAATTTCTTCGATGTTTTTCATCTGATTTTTTACTGGATACAGAGGTTTTGAGTGAAGTTAGGGAGTTCATCTGGAATAGAGACAGGATGTTCTACAATCTCATCAATCTTAGAAGTTACAAGAAAAAGTCTGCTATAAACACAGGGTAAAATTTGAACTCAAAGCACTCACAAGCAAAATTAAACTGCATATCTTGTGCAGCCACCCCATTCAACAAAGATCAACTTTTAACTGGGTATGCAAGCACACTCCTGTAATCCCAGCACTTGGGAGGCTGAGGCAGGAGAATCATTAGAAATTCAAGAACAGCCTAGGTTACAAAGTGAGCCGAAGGCCAGACTGAACTGCATAATGAGACCCTGTCTCAAAAAGACCAAAAAAAAAAAAAAAACCTCAACTTTTTATTGAATTGACATGACAGTCTTTACTGTATGTGTGTGATAATGAAAAAAGTGTTTAGTCTTTATGGGAAAATGAAATGAAACTTAGGATTCATGGCCTTTTAAATATGATATCCACCACATAGTAACAATTACAATAACATTATATAGAAAAATATATTGATTGCAGTCAAGTTAAAACACTTTCAAACAAAAGATTCCACAAAAGATTAATTTTGAGATAAATAAATAACATCTACCAACACAACAAATAAATTGAGGAGAAAAATGTACTATTGTCAGGAAAGGAATAGCACACATATATGTGAAAAAAGTGTTCAAATCAGTGAAGTAAAAATTAATGCATATCTACATCCAGTGTTATTTACCATTTAAATTAAAATTTATAATTTAAAAGTTGTTTAAAAAATTAAGTGTGGCAAGAACATTAAGTAGTAGCCAAAGCTTCTATAAGGTTATCAGTTACAAGTATTTTAAGATACAGTTTGGCATCACCTTATAAATAACACCTAATCACCTAGCTTTAAAATTCATATATATATATATATGTATATATACACATATGTGTATATGTGAGTATATATATGTATATACATTAATTTGCAATCTGTAATGTCAAAGACACAATTTTAATAAGTATAACTAAGCCATCGTGCACATATTCACTACCTTAATTAAAAAAAGCATAATACGAATAATTTGGGTATATATATATATATATATATATATATACCCTCAACAAAGTTTGCTTTGAGCTACAGGAGACATATACAGGAACATTCAAACATGACTTTTATTAGTCCAAGTTTGGAGGAATGGAGTTTGATATTTCATCTTAGGATCCAGATACATATCTTGATTTTTTTAAAACTTCCCCTTTCCTTTCCCATTTGTCCCCTCCCAGTATAGAACACCTTTTCTAATTTATTATCATTTATTGTTATTATTATTTAGTTCATGCCTGTGTTGTATAAAGCTTACATGCGTTGTGGGTGGTTGATACATGTGCACAATGCATCTAGAAGAGTCTAACAGTGTTTTAGTGTGAGGACAAAGAATTGTTAAACACACAAGTGATTATCAATAGACGAATGGGTAAACTGTGGTGTTATCAATTTCTAAGCAGCATTGGAAACAAGGTGGTGGATGGAGCAAGGAATATGTTTCCTGATACCATAATTACAAAAGCCAAAATAGATAAACAAGTATATAATTACTTAGGGATCAAAAATAAGGGATAAAATGAGAAAGAAAACTAAAAGAATGACTCCAAATTCAGGAGCACAGTTACTTTCAAAGGAATGGACTTAAGTCAGTATTATTTTATAAATGAATGCATGAGCATACAGTAGCTTTATTTATACTGCTTTTAACCATAGAACATTATGAAAAACTCTTCTGATTTTTGGGTATGTCTATTCTAACAAGAAGTCATATTGTCATAGTCATAACACAAAAACTGAAATGTATAAGCAAGATACAGACACAAACAAAATATTCATCTAAATAGATCTCAAATCAACAACACTTAAGTGTATTAAATGATTAGTATACCAACCAGGCTTTATTTTAGAAATACAAAGGTAGTTTCATTTCAGCAAGGACTAATATATTCTAATACTTTTAAGAGATTCAAAGTTAAAATGTATGATATCTTGAGATATCCTATGCCAAAAGTAGTAAAAGTTTACACATCTGTAGCAAAATTTACCTCACTAGGTAAAAGTAAAAGTTAATTTTATAACTTGCCAAGTATCATGCTATGCTACTATAAGTACAATGAAGTAAAAATCTTAATGCAAAAATTTATTTATGTATTGTTACCAAAAATCAAATGAGGAGGGAGGTAGGAAAGACTCTTGACATAATCACTTTTTTACATTGTATGTGGTAGCAGAACCTAACAAAATACATTTTAAAAATGTTGAACATTGGAAAGGAAGAAACAAAGTGTCATTTTTTTTGTGTGTGTAATTTGATTCTGTACATATAAATACAAATATTTAGGGAAGTAGGTGGAATGAAAAAGATCAATATGAGCAAATCAAAGTTTTTTTAAACACCAGTTGCACTGGCAAATAGAGCTAAACAATTTACTCCTACATGCTGCTGCCAGATCAGGACATCCAGAGTCAAGCCTTTCCCTATGAGTCAGCACCATCGCGGATTGTGGGGAGAGAACTAGCCCTGCCCCACCAGAACCAATGCCACGCATGGGCTGCAGCCAGGCCAGATCATCCAGAGCCTAGCCTTTCCCCATGGGCTGCCACTGGTAGGGGGACAGTGAGATACCAGTTCCTTCCAGTTTGTGGGCTGGCAAAACAAGAAGTGCAAATCAGCCCCACCCCAAGCAACCAGTTGATCCAGAGAAACACAGGCTCTAATGATTGGTATCAAGGTGAAAAGCAATTGGATGCCTGTGGTGCTTTGGTGCTTCACTGACCTTACAGGTCTAGGGTCAGTGGTCTGATCACCTATTCAGAAGATAGCAGTATGCAGCGTGGCATCTAAGGGCGTGTCTTCTTCTGAGGTGGTAGCCATTGTTGATTCCCTATAGTCTTGTTCTGAAGTCCTACATTGTTCATTGTTTTGTTGGGTTGGGTTTTATTCTCTTTTGCTTTGTTTGATTATGTTATATCAGGTGGCATAAGCAGCTATTTCAAAAATAGTAAGATATTCATGGTAGCCATTTTGAATTTACTATTGTCTTGTTTTGAAGTCCTTTGTTGTATCCATTGTTTTGTTTTTACTGTTTCTATTCTATTCTGTTCTGTTTGATTTGTACTATGTTGGAAGGTATCTGCAGCTACTTTGAAGACAACAAAAGGCATTATGGTAACTACTGTTGATTTTGTAATGTTGGGAAGTCCTGTAAAAAAAAAATTACTCCTAACCTGTAAAATTAAAACCTTGGTCAAATCAGGAATGATCTAACCATAAATGTGAGAAGTATAGCATATGGTAGAACATTTTAATAAAGGACATCAGCAAATACTAACATAAAGAGAAAGCATATTTCTGGCTGGAAGTAGCTACTACTATAGGTGTATCAATTATTTCCCAGGTGAATTTGTCTTTAGTTAAATTTCATTCAACATTTCAACAAAATATTACACATTCAACAAAATCATGAACTACTTTATTTAGGGGATAATGTGAAAGATAAGACTTTCATTATGAAATCCTGTTAAGTATATATACAATCTTTTGGCTTTTAAAACATACTACAATGCAATAGTGATTTAAACTGCCTACTACTAGTGAAAAACAGATCATTAAAACAACATTAGAGTCCTGGCAAGCTCAAGGTCATGAGTTCAACCCCCAGTGCCAGAAAAAAAAAAGTTAGATTTAGAAGTAGAATCATTAGTTTATCAGAAGTTAATTTATAACATGAATGGAATTTTCAATTGTAATTGAAAATATGAAAAAATATTAATGGTGTTGATATAAAGTTAAAATGACTACTTTTTTTGAGCAACAGTTTTCATTGTAAAAACATACTAAACAGCCTCACTTTAGATGAATTGGAAATAGGCTTTTGGGCCATAGATTAAGTTATTTAAGTGTTTGTCATCTGGTAGTTAAAATCATATCAAGCCAGATAATAAAGTAGAATTATCCAACAAAATCTTCATATTAGAATATCTCTCCACCCACGTAGGATCCCACAAGTTGCAAACATGAATCATTAGAATATTTTATCAACTAGTTCTACATCAAATGAAGGCATTTCAATGCCTTACCTAGGACTAGCATCTCTGCGGGGAAGCTATTTTGCCTTTCATCCCAAATGTACCCTGATTCATTACCAACTTACAAGATGACTTAAATGACTACATCAACCAAAGGAATAATTACATCCTTTTCTGGGAAGAATGGAGGAACATTAGTGGAAATAAAATTCTAAGGTTGTCAGTTCAGGAATTCATAATTGGACAGCAACTCTAAAAGTTTTCTTAGTTGGTTTATTGAAGCTAAATTTCACAGGTATATTGAATTCAACAAGACTGAAATTCCAGAACGTCTCAGGAAACAACACAAAAAGGAACTTGAATGTTCAGGAGTATGAGAGTGTTGGAATAGGCGAGGATATAGTTCAATGGCACAACACCTGCCTGGCAAGTGCAAGGTACTGAGTTCAAGTCCCTGTAGCAAAATATAAAAAAAAAAGAGATAAAAATGAAAAGAAGTTGGAATAAGCTCATTCCTTTGGGGCACTGACAGGAAACTGTCTTCACTAAAGCAATAAAAATATTTTCAAAAAAGGAATATAAACAATCTTGTAAATTCTGATGGTATTTGATTATCTTCTGAAGCCTCTTTAGTTTAGACATAAAGGGTGGTTTTAGTCCCGTTTTCACCATTATGAAGTTGGACTCCATATAGTATTTTAATAAGAATACCATGATCCTCAAATGTCAGGTGCCACATAACAACTATCATTTCATGATCAGGGGGGTGAAGTTACTGAAAAAATGTACAAGGACAGAGTTGTTTTGACTTCCAGGGCTATGTGATAGTGACTGGTAACTTATTTTTCACAGGGCTTATAGTAAAAATAGACAAACAACTCATGAAAGTGATTCTGGAACTATATCATCAGATCAATCCTACATCAGTGGAAATAAACCTGATTTGTGTCTATATAGTTACATATTTGAGTCTACATTGATTTTTCCTTTGGTTGAAAAACTCAGTGTGCAGACAGAATTTCTAAAGAAGTGTGTGGATGCCTTTCTTTGAGTGGAAATAGAATATTTTTGTGTCCCATGAAAGTGCACACAGGTTATATACATCCTGGCTCATGCTGTCAATGACCAGGTGGGCAAGAGAATTTATGCTGGGGTGGTGAGGAAGCCTATTTTCTAAGCTATCCAGTGTTTGTTTAATGTGCTCATGAGCAAAGTGACCATTTTAGCAGCTATGGAGGTTCCATGTAAATTAACAACATGAAGCCCTGCACACAATAGGTGATCTGAATGCAGCACCTGCTGAGTATCCAAATTGCCAATAACAAAGGTCAAATGCAAGCACTAATATGGCATCATTCCCAGGATTGATGGCACGGAGGATCAGCCAGCCACCTAGTGATACTTTGATTACATTGGATCCCTTCCATCATGGAAAGAACCACAATCTTTCCTTATAGAAATAGATATTGATATTGAATGCAAATTTTCTTGTTCACAACTCTTCCATTAGCCTCATCTTCAATTCACAGAAGGACTTATTCTCTGTTATTTACCCTCACTAGTACATGCCACCATTTTACCCTGGTGTATGGTATCCTTACACAATGAAAGCAAACAAAGGACTTAACCGTTTTGAATTTATTGGCTTACTACATATCCAACTACCCAAAGATAATTGACTTTCCAAAATGGTTAAATACTAACTAAACGAAGATTTCAAGTACCAACTGGGAGATGCCATCATTGAAGAAAGGATATTTTAAAGTATATTAAAATAATAGTTAAAATGTGATAATATTTCCCTAGGAAGTAAACATGAGTTTAGGAATTTGAGGTGGGTAGGAAGCGACCTTGCTCACCTAATAAGTAATTTACATAATTTTTGCTTCTTGTTTTCAAAACCATGAAGATGTTTAATTTAGAATTCTTAGTTTCTGAGAGGAATATCTTTATCAGAGAATACATCCATGGTTCTCTCATATAGAAATCTGAGAATATTAATCAACAAATTAATTTTTGGTTGTTGGCCTGGCAGACATAGGAAAGGATTGAGGTGAAGGTTTTCATTTTTAAAGAGAAATTGCTTTGTTGCTACACAATAGGTATAAGACTTTATTGAAGCCCAGGTGATTTATGTGAGGAACTTTAGGGCTTTAATGTTATTGATGTGTGCCCTAGTGAAACACTTCAATGATTACCATGGCTTATAACTCCTGCTTAAGTTTTTTATGGTAGAAATCTAGTCATAATTATTTGTTTAAAGAAATTTATGATAATAGCTATTCAAAATTGCTAATAGAGTGATATTCAAAATGCTATAGGAACAAAAAGACAAAACAAAGAATTAAGATTTTACTTGAACTTTTAAAACACAATAAACAATTGTATGTGGAAAGATATAAAGTCTTATGTTAATAAAAATGATGGAGAAATAGAATAAATTAGACTGGTTAAGGTAGACAAGTTGTTTGATATTATTTGAATTAAGTGTTTACAATAGCAGATGGGGTGGGCAGGTAGGTCTGAAGCTTTCTGTTCCCATCTTTGGATTATGTCCTAAAGATAATAAAGAATCACACAGAGAAATGACAAGATACGATATGCATTTTAAAAGATTTCTGGAAGCAAGCACCTGGAAGGTTACTAAATATTCATTGAATGAGTAAATAAATAATTAGAGGAATAAAAATGAAAACAAAGAGTACAGCGAGGAGATCATTAAAATTTTGTAAGGAAGATATGATACGGCCTAGAAAAATAGTCTCCAAAAAAAACACATATTCATATATTGTGAACTCTCTTTCCTATCTTCTCAACAATGAGATAAAATCAGTAAAGTCATCCATGAGGGCGGAGTATAAGTTCTTTGCCATCTTTTAAAGAATATCCTTATACAAAAAGCCTACAATTCAGGAAAAAATACATGAACAGAAAAAGGACATTTTACCTGAATTCTAACTTTAACAGCACAACAAAATACTGATTTTTGTCCAAGTGTTTGATAGGTTTTATTGTCAATATTTTCTGCACCTATATTGGCCCAATACTACACAGACATAATAGCATTACACTTTATAATAAATCTTATAATTACAGTATTCTTTCCAGGAGTAGCTACAAATCATTGAATTATGGATTCTAGACTGGTATTTCAAAGAATCAAAATGTCATAGAGTCACTCACATA
Organism: Cuniculus paca; assembly: GCA_004365215.1. Classification (NCBI taxonomy): domain Eukaryota; kingdom Metazoa; phylum Chordata; class Mammalia; order Rodentia; family Cuniculidae; genus Cuniculus; species Cuniculus paca. Next base: position 18,714 of record RJWT010011139.1, read on the forward strand.
TGGCATTATGAAGTACAGGTATAGTCTGTTTTTTACACTTATGAATAAATACATCTACTATAAAGCCTAGAGGAAAATCACTTGATTGTGTCTTCCACTGGGGAGTGTTAAGGGGTAACTGTTGCGCTATGGTTGATACACTGTCAACTTGAGAAGTTTAGAAGTTTTACTGAGAGATTCAGCAAGGAGCCAGGACCCTTTTGTAAATATCCACATTCTGTGCAAGAGGAGGGCACAGAGATTTTGTGAGTGCTACACTCGCCCTGGAGTGGGGGTGGCCTGTGTACACTATAAGGGAAGAAAAGAGACTCACTCTTCCCTCTTTTGCTCTGGCTGCTGCCTTGAAGTGTTGCCCCAGTGCCATGCCACCCTGCCTTGCAGCCAGCTGATTATGGACTGAAACCTCCACAAACAGTGAGCTAAATAAAACTTTCCTTTTTTTTAATTTTAAACAGGATAAAACCAAGGAAAATAAAACAGAATAAAACCAATCAGAACAAACCAGAGTAAGTGATACAAGACTTTACAACATTATAAAATCAACAATAGCTACCATAATGCCTTTTGTTGTCTTCAAAGTAGCTGCAGATACCTTCCAACATAGTACAAATCAAACAGAACAGAATAGAATAGAAACAGTAAAAACAAAACAATGGATACAATAAAGGACTTCAAAACAAGACAATAGTAAATTCAAAATGGCTGCTATATATATATACCTTACTATCATTGAAATAGCTGCTCCTGTCATCTGATATAACATAATCAAACAAAGCAAAAGAGAATAAAACCCAACCCAACAAAACAATGAACAATGTAGGACTTCAAAATGAAACTATAGGGAATCAACAATGGCTACCACCCTCAGAAGAAGACACGCCCCTAGATGCCATGCTGCATACTGCTATCTTCTGAACAGATGATCAGACCACTGACCCTAGACCTGTAAGGTCAGTGAAGCACCAAAGCACCACAGGCATCCAGTTGCTTTTCACGTTGATAGCTGTCATCAGAGCCTGTGCTTCTCTGGATCAGCTGCTTGGGGCGGGGGCAGGGGGAGGAAGGATATGCACTTCTTGTTTTGCCAGCCCACAAGCCAGAAGGGGCTGGGATCTGGCTGTCCCCCTGCCGGCGGTGGCCTGTTCATGGCTCTGATTTGGGCAGGGTGGGGTTTGTTCTCTCTCCCCACAATCCATGATGGTGCTGACTCACCTTTCCTTCTTTCATTTTGGGTGTTGGATATTTTGTCCCAGAAATAAGAGAGAAGTAACCAAGACATGTTGTGATTTGAATGAGCAACAGCAACATTTAATTTCTATTATCATTAATCTTTACCATTATTATATTTAAGCAGCATTCTGGTAACATTGGATTGAAGCATGCAGTATGTTCTCTCTCATGTACTAGAATTTCCTTGGTAAATTGCTTAACCCTGCTGAGCCACACTTCCTTCAATTGTAAAAGGAAGAAATAATACTTGCAGTGTAGTTAAGAGGATTAGATGTTGTTTTCTGTATAAAGCCAAGTTTGCATTTTAGAATTCCTATTGTTCAGGTATTAAACCTTGCAGAGACGATTTGTAAAGTGAGATTCCATTTATTTAAGAAATAGTTATAACATGCTGCACTATGCTTCCTCTAAAAATTCCACTTGTTACTGAGGTGCATCTATTATTCTATACTTTTGAGTGTCAATTCACTTTGTTACTTGTTTCTAACCAACAGAATATAACAAAAGTGGTAATTTATTTTGGAGTAATAGATAACTCTTAATTGAGTATTTACAATATAAGTTAAATACTCTAAACCTGACTACTTCTACATTGGAAAAATACTTTTTGTGTACATTGAAATCCAATGCAGTGATCAAATGCAATAAAAATATTAGCTCTTAAATATCAGTGTATGTGGGCCAAATGTAATATTGAGCAAAATGAGACACAAGGATACATGCAAGAGGAAGCATTCACATAAATTTCTAAACCATGCAAACTTATATTGTTTAGGAACAGTGCTCAGGATAAATTGGAAGTATGACAAAAATGGTAATTATGTTACAATTTAATAGTATGCCAGACCTTCCAGCAGCCCAAAAAAGGCCATTAGTTCATTCACTACTCATTTGACGCCAGATGATTCACAAACCTGTAAATTTAGATACTAATTGGTGGAACCAAGAAGAAAAACTAACCTAGAATTGATAACCATGGTTACTACCTTTTAGTCTGATAGAGAAGACAACCCACACATGCTTTGCTTTTGTGCATGAGTTGTGTGAAGTATTACTTTATATTACATGCAGTTTATCAACCTTGTGTGTTACTATGATCATGTCAAAATAGTCTAATTTTCCCTTAAGACCTGTAATGAATATATTGGTAATAATATTAGCAAAGCAAGTGGGAACCTAATTTATGATGTCCTATCTTTACAGAAGTAAAGACTATCACTCCAACGAAGTCCAAGATCATTGAATTTTGGGAGTCTCAGTAATTGGTGCTGCAAGTGAACACTAATAACAGTGACTTGGGTGGTTTGTCACCCTTTTTAGAACTAAAAAAGCTGATATTGGCAGATATTAACAGTTATTGAAAGAAAAGTTGTGTGGTATCAACATAAAAATAGACATGTGGCCAGTGGAACAGAGTAGAGAACCCAGGGGAAAATCCAAACATCTAGAATCATCTGAATCTCAACAAAATATTCAAAAGAAATATGTTGGTGAAAACAGTCTCTTCAAAAAATGGTTCTATGGACTTCCACTTAAAGAAGATTGAAACTAGACTTCCATTTCACCTTGTAAAAAAAATTAACTGAAAATGGATCAAACACCTTAATACAAGACCTGAAACTTTGAAACTATTAGGGAAAGACATAAGGGAAATCACTTCAAAATGTAGGTATAGGCGACAATTTTCTGAATAGGGCTCAAATGGGCTCAGGAAATAATAGCAAGAATTGACAAATGAGACTACACCAAATTGAAGAGCTTCTTCACAGCAAAGGAAGCAATCAATAGAGTGAAGAGACAGCCTACAGAGTCAGAGAGAAATTTGGCCAGCTGTATGTTTGACAGAGCATTGATATGCTGAATGTATGAAAAAACAAAAACAACTTAACACCAAAAGAACAAGCAACCCAATCAATAAATGAGAAATCGATCTGAACAGACATTTTTCAAACGAAGCACAAATGGCAAGTAAATATGCATAAAAAAAAACGTGAAAAAGTTCAATATTTTTAGCCATTAGGGAAATGCTAATCAAACCTATACCCCAGACAAAATGACTGTCATCAAGAAAACAAAAATAACAAATGCTGGTGAAGATTCAAGGAAAAAGAAAACCTTATGTACTGTTAGCAGAAATGTAGATTAGTACTAAGGAAAACAATGTAGAGGTGCTTCTAGAAATTAAAATTACAGTTTCCATATGGTACAGCTATACCACACCTGGGTATACATCTGAAGGAATCAAAGTCATAATACAGACAGATACCTGCATACCTATGTTTATTATACCACAACTCATTGTAGCCAAGTTATGAAATCAGCCCAGATGCCCATCAGCAAATAGAGGGATAAAGAAAATGTGGTTTGCATTCATACGATTCAGTAATATTCAGCTATATAAAGATATGCAGATATTTATGTGTTTGTCTCATTCTTCTCTCACTTTCTCTCTCATCTTACTTATTAGCATAACTTTATGTGTACTTGACTATGGAATTGTAAAGCAGTGTGCTTCAGTCTTCAGTATCTTGTAAAATCAATAGCAAAATCACTAAAAATAGCCTCCCAACTTTCTAACTGCCTCTTGGGTCCTTTCATCACAAAATAGCTGCTAACGAATCTTATAAAAGGCTTCGTGAACATTAATATTTGACTACCTGCAATGATGTGTTAATTAAAATTAAGTCTCTTTTTTCATTTAAGTTGTGATAGGAAAGAAAATTAACACAGGCAAACATCACTGTGAATTTTAATTAAAAGAAATTTAGGGTAGGTACATTTCATATAATCACAATTGTCCAGACATCTGTAGACAGAATACTTCATCGGTTTGATCATAGATAGCAGATTACACCTAAGAGCGACTTCGTGTCATAGAATCTCTTGCTTCCTGCTTGCAACATACCAGTGTCGCTATAATTATGAGTTTAATATTTAAAATGTGTTGATTTCATATTTGCCTGCATGTATACTAACTAAAATTAATTAATTTTAAATTACACACACCAATTACAACATCTCATTTTCCAATGTATTATTCCTCACTGATTATGTATCCTGTAAGATTGCTTTAATTTTTAATTTTGTACTTTAAAGTCAAATAATAATATGTATTTCTAATTATCTCACTTACATATCTGGCTGATGATTAAACCATGTTTTAATATTTTATGACACCATCCACCTTTAATTCCTGTACTCTGATAGTTCTTGCTTTTGTGTGCTTGTTTTCCTTATCTTGTATATCCAAACGTGATATCTAAAAGCATCTTCTCTCCTAATTCTGTTTCACAGCAGAGAAAAGCTTCTGTTTTTGGTCTAAAAATGAGGATGAAGTGGGAGAGAAGATGTCATTGAGTTAATGAAGGAAATTTATTAGACTGTGCCATAGAAAAATATTGTTTTATAGGTTATCTTAAACTTTCCTGCAGTTTTTACAGACAGCTAAACATTTTGCTTTTAGAATTTCTGGCTGATCCCTAAAGAAACCTAATATAAATATTTCCAACCTCAACAAAGTTATGATTACACATTATAAGTTGATCTCTCTTTTTGTAAAGAGTATTGTAAAATCATAAAATGGAATTAACATTTGGTGAGTATTTATCATATGCAGAGCTTCACAATTATTA
>RJWT010011140.1:0-23559 GCA_004365215.1 Cuniculus paca
GAGGGCTCCTGGCAGTGTTGGTCCTTCCCCAGGACCTTTCCCAGCAGATGGGCCATGAGCTAGGTTAGGATGTAGCAGAGACAGAGCACAGGGACTACAGGTGAGTTGGCTGTCCAGAGAGACTACAGCCTTCTTCTCCAGGGAGCTAAGTACAATCCTTGTGTCAATAGGTTGCCAGACCCCATCCATGTCCCACCCTCCCTGCCCTTACCTTACTAGGGCTTCCCATCATGCTGGAAAGGAAAAAATGAGGCCTTGGAGCGGTTAAGTAGTTACAGTAGGTTGCAGCTTAAATAGCAATGGTCAATGTTGTGTTCCAGGTTAGGCAGTTGGTAAACATAACTAGTTCTTCTCACTCTCTGCCACCACAGACAGTCTCCAGACCTCTGAAGGTTTCAGAACCTTAGACTGGCCTACTCTTTGACCCAAAGTCTTCTTCAGAGAGCTCTCCTTAAAAAAATAATTACAAAGTATGGAAAGATACATTCAAGGAGACCCTCTGGCAACCTTGTTTTAATAGAGAAAGAAAGAAAGAAAGAAAGAAAGAAAGAAAGAAAGAAAGAAAGAAAGAAAGAAAGAAAGAAGAAAGAAAATGTCCATCAGCAGGTATGGGGCAAATGAATTACAGCACAGCCATCAAACACAGATGGCCTTTAACCCAGGCAAGGTTTGTCCACATAGAATGATACAAGACATGTCTATGCTGGGACAGTGACACAGAAGCAGGGGGTGCAGCCTATCTACTCCTCTCCCTGTAACTGCACAGAAGAGGATTTTGTGTATATAAGAGGGCTCTGGGTTTGTATTTTTTATTGTTTTTTGAGACAAGGCCTCTCATGGTTTGTATTTTTTATTGTTTTTTGAGACAAGGCCTCGCTATTCAGTACAGGCTTAAACACACTATGTAGCCCAGCCTGACCTTGAACTTAAGATCGTCCTGCTTCAACCTCCTGGGCACTGCGCTTACCAGAGGTACTACTGCACTTAACTATGGTTTGTGCTTTTACAAGGAACATGCAATGTTTTCTAATCAGGCAAAACATGAAGCTATTTTCCTGAACTGCTCACACTTACATTGTGCCTCTGTGTTGGGGGTGGGGCCTTTCCCCAGAGGTCCCTGCCTAGGAGGACACTGGTCCTGGGCTTTGGGGACAGGGGCTAGGAGCTGTGCTGACTCAGCATGGAGTGGATCTTTCAGTGCCCAGGGCCTCTGGTTACAAAAATGACCCTTGGTCCAATATGATGATCATTTTTGAACAAGAGATCCACATTCTGGAGTAGCACTGAGACCTACAAACAAAGCGGCTGTCCACTAAGCACTTACTCAGCGCCCCCCACCCAAAAAAACACCCTTGAAGGTATCAGTTACTTCTAAGGGCCAGCTAAAGAAAGGAGGTCTCCCTCTCCTGAAGACATAGCAGTTTCTTCCGGGAGAAACAGCCAAGAGCAACACCACCCCACAGCACCTTGGGTGAAAGTCAGACGGAGGGACCCCTGCCCTTGCCTTGCTAGAGGGACCTGGCTTGAAGGTTCAGCCAGGGGGGTGGGGGTGGGGGCTCTGAGAGGAGAGGCCATTCCAGCAGGAAGGCTCTGCCCTGGCCTAATAATAACTTTCAGAGCAGGCACAGGGAGCCACTGGTTATTTTTAGAGTCCCCTAACCCAGCCCCCATGTGACTCAGCAAGGCCAGGCTGAGATGAGAAAGCTACTGTCGGAGATGCTCCAGGGAGCTGAGGCAGGCAGTGAGGCCCAGGGGCACCAGACTGTCTGAAGAGCCCTTGCAGCCTTGGACCTTAAGACTGAGGAGCCAGGGACAGCATCAGCTGCTCCACCCCACCCCCATCGTCCCTGCACCCTGCTGGCGCCCTGCCTGCCTGCTCCTCCCCCAAATGCTAGAATGGAAAATCTGATGTCAGAATTCCAACTTCAGCAAGGAATGTGGCCTGACCTTCACCTCCCAGGGAGCTGCTGTGCTGAGGCTGGAGGGGGCAGGCTTGCCCCCACTCCAGGCATCCCTGGGCACCCTGGGAGCCTCTCTGCCCCTATCTGGAGCCACCTACCCTAGGGCCCACCCCCCAAACCCCTTGCTGTAGCCCTGGCTTATTGGCTGCCTAGATAGGTGCCTGCTGTTGAGCTCCAGAACATGCCACCTGCCATGTCCCAGAACTGGCCTTGGCACAGCAGCCCAGAGGACTTGCTATTGGTACAGCTCCTGGGGCAGGCCGCTGGGCCCCTGGCCCAGTCACCAGCCCTCAATTTCCTGGATCTCCTGTAGATGTCCTATCGGTCCACTCCTAAGAAGAATGTTCAGGAGGGAGGTGGTAGCAATATCTGGAGAGAGCAGGCACGGGGTAGTGTGAGCTCTGCATACTTATGTATCTGTGTGCATAGCTATGTGCATACATGTATTTACATGTGCACCATGTACATGTTGCATTGTGTACATGAACTTGGCATGTGCACATTCGCAGCCTCAGCTCAGAGTGCAGAGGGCTGTGACTTTACCAGAGATGGGTCACTTGTCTGCTGAGGAGGAATCACTGGGAACCCTCTCACCCCTGTAGAATGAGGAGGCTTCTCAGGGAACAGATTCAACTGATCAGGTGCTGGGGAGGGATGGCATGAGGCATTTTAAAACCTAGTCCTCACAAGTTCTTAGAAGCCTTCCCTGGCAGCCCATGTGGCTTTAGGAACCTTCCTCTCTGCAAGCAAAAGAGGCAGAGCAACATGGTTCCCCCCACCCCCCACTCTGAGATTGACCAGTGCCCAGTCCTTTACTGGTGCACCTTCCTGACCGTCCCTTAAGTGTCTAGCTGCTGGGTCTGCTGCATTTACTTCCCAGAATGGAGTCACTAAAAAACTAACTTGCTGATCTCTACCCTGGAGTCACAGCTTTCTGAATTGTTCCTTTGTTTTGAGTGTTAGGATGCTTTTATATTTAAAGAAGAAAATTGCTTTCTAAGATAGACAATAATGGCAAATTATACCTTGTTAGTCCTGCTTTTTTTTTTCCATCTCCTAAGTCTGGTTTTAATGAAGCAAAGGGAAAAAACCACTTTCTAGAATGAAAGCATTATATTGTTTTTCATTAACTTCAAAATTACTTGGGAAACAGTTGCCGTTTAAAATACCTAGCTGGCTTTCTGTTGCAGACTTCCTCTTTAAACTTCTCACTAAGATACCCTTGAGAACAGAGAAAAACACAAAACTCTGTAATGCCTATCAAAATGAAGAGTTCCCGCCTTTTGTGGGAATCTGGTAGCATTTTGGCCAACTAGGATACTGGTATCCTGGGAAGGACACACAAGTAAGAGATGGTTTATTTGCTGCTCTCAGCAGTGGAAAAGGTGTAGCACAGGAAGGGCGTAGGTCCCTATTGAGGAACCCAAAACCTGTACCTCTCCAAAACTAGAAGTGGGGCTGTTTTGAGAGCGGTGATGCTGTGCTCTCTCCTCCCGAATCCAGCAGGTGGAATGGTCAGGGAACACATGCTCAGACTTGTAGCTGGACTCCCAGGAATAGTCTCCGTAAGGCTGCCATCCAGCCACAGCTCTCAGAAGATGAACCAGCCAGAAGTAGCTTCTAAATGGACCCCAGAAGACCCACACACCCTTCCTGGACGATAGGGACCGAGAGTCTTGCACACACAAATGTACACATACATACATACCCACTGCACACATACACATATAAACCACACACACATACCACACATACACTCACCCCACACACACACATACCACACATATACTCACCCCACACACATACCATGTACCCCAAAATTTAACCACCACACAATACCATAGAGCTCATAAAAACATCCTGCATGAGGGAAATGAAATGTCTTCATTCCGTTGATTATATTAAGAGAACCAATCTTTGAAGACAGTCTACTAAAGGACCTGCAGGAAACTAGAAACAAGGGAGAGAGATCTGTAACACAGGAGGAGTTGTGAATTCTCTGCACAGGAGACAATGAGGGAAGTGACCCAGGTGAGATGAGAGGAAACCAAGGCAACAATAAATGACAAAGGATAAGACTGTTGAGCCTAGCCAGGCATGGTGGCTCACGCTTATAATCCCAGCACTCGAGAGGCTGAGACAGGAGGATCATTGTGAGTTCCAGACCAGCCTGGGCTACAAAGTGAGCTCAAGGCCAGCGTAAACGGCACAGTGAGACCGTCTCAAAAAGACAAGGGCTGGGGATCTAGCTCAGTGGCCTAAGCACCTGCCTGGCAAGTGCAAGGTCATGAGTTCAATCCCTAGTGCCACAAAAAGAAAAAAAAAATTGTGGAGCCTTAGTTTTGAAGAATACAATATCAAAGTATATACAGCAAAACTTTTGAACTTTGAGACAAATTTCCAGAAACTCACTGTAGTGGGAAATGATAAGGTACTTTAGCCAGCTTTTAACAGATGGAGTCAAAATTCCTAAGTAGCAAGGTTGAATTGTTTTACAAAATGCTATATGTATCATAAAGAATATGCCCCTTTTTTTAAGCATAAAAGTACATATTAGAATTTTATTAAAAAATTGTCCAGGTACTAGGCCTCATGAAACCTCTTAAATTCCAAAAACTGTTTTTGTCAACTTTTTTTTTTTTTTTACCTCAATGAAGTAAGCTAGAAGTGAATAACAACAGTGTGAGAGCTGTCCTTAAATAGCTTGGGCTAGTGCCAGGGCTGCATATATTTGCACCCATTCTTCTCCATGACAAGCCACAGGATAGTGCCACTTAGCAAGGGACAGAAAGGCCAGGGTTTTGTTGCAGCCCAGGAGACCCCAAGGACCCCAGGGCAGAAGTCCCCTTCTCATTGCTGTGCTATGCTGTTTGTGTGATGCATGCAATCACCCTCAACCATAACGAATTCAAAATAAATCCTCCACAATAGTTAAGCTAGCAAAACCATAATCACAGAGTGTTCAGGAAGTAATGAAAATTAAAATATTACTTGTTAAAATTCTGGGATATGAGAACTGGTCGCTCATGAAGTGTTCAATTACCATAGTTAAAATGCATAGTACAAAACAAACACGAGGAGACAATTGATCACTTTGAAAGTGAACACTAAAAAATTGGAAAAATAATCAAAATTGACAAGTGTATCCAATAACTGGCCTTTGAGGGAACATAGCAGTAAGTAGCAGTCAATGTATGACAAATGGGATACAAAAATGTAGAAAATTGTAATTGCAAGGAAAATTGTAATTACAACAGACATGTGATTAAAATATTTAAATATAGATAATTTTTTAAAAATATAAAATTAACAAAATGACTTCAAGAAACATGAGAAAGACTAGGTGACGAGCTACAGAAGACTTAAAAATGTTATCTAAAAATTATCTCTAAGTAAAGGTTCATGGGTAATCCTTTGAAACATTTACAGAACAAGCACTTCTCAGGCTATATAAATTTTTCTGATAAACAAGACTACATATTGTCTAATATGTTTCATGAGGCTTGCATAACCCTGGCTAGGAAGTGAAACTGGCTCAAAAAGAAAATTATAGGCTACTCACACACAAAAATCATAAATGGAATATTAACAAATCAAATGCAAGAAGAAATAAAGAGAATAACCTCTAATGATATTTATCCCAGAAATGCAGATTGTTTAATTTCAAGCAATTTGTAAGCCAAACATCAAAGAAAAAAATCTCAGCTCAATAAATGCGAAGGAGGGCTTTGATAAAATTCTAAATCCACTTCTAACCTTTCCTAGTAACTTCTGCACATGTTCAGTACAGACTATTTTTAAAAACACATATTCAATTTGCTGTTGGTTGAATCCACTGATATAGAACTCATTAGAGGGCTATATGAATATGATTGGCTTCTATATATTGATCTTGTTAAATTCACTTGTTTCACTAGGTTTTTGACAGATTCCTTTGTATTTTCTGCAGACAATAATTTGTCAGATAATTGTATCATCTTTAAATAGGGACAATTTTATTTCTTCCTTTCAAATAATTATGTCTCATATTTCTTTTCCTTTCTTTATACACGAAGAACTCTGACCTGATGGTGACTGGGAGTGAGAAGAGTGGCCATTCCTGCCTTGGTTTCAGTCTTAGGGCAAAACGCTCAGTCTTCCACTACTGAAATGAATGTGAGCTCTGTTTCTACAGATCCCTTTTGTCGGATGAAGGAGATTTCCTTTAGCTCTTTTACTGATGTTGAATTTTTTACCACATCTATTGAGTTGATTATGTGTATCTTTAGTATGTTGATGTGGTAAATTACAAGGATTGCTTTTCAAACAAGAAATTAGCTTTGCATTCCCAGGATAAATTCCACTTAGTCATGAACTATTATCATTTTTCCCTCTTCCTGGATTCAGTTTGCTGATACTGAACATTTTCTCTGTCTTCTGCTTTCTTGTAATATCATTTGTTCACAGTGTGTAATCAATTATGATAAAGGCTTTCTGAGGATGTCTCCCATTAGTCATTAGTCTAGGAGATGGGGACAGGCATGCCCCAGGTGAAGGTACAGCCACAAGGCCAGGGCACAAGGTCCAGATGCAGGTGTTAGGTCACCTGAACACTGGTTAGGGGCTCTTCCAAAGAACAGGGGCAGGCTGGGCCTAGCCTGGAAACCCCAACCTCTGGTCTAAATTCAGCCTGGCATGACCTGGAGCAACAAACAAATTCTCCATGCTCGCCAAGCGGCCAAGGATCTTTCGGCACTATGTTGTTCACATGGATGATCCGGTTCCTCTTCCCTTGGCCAGAATCTCTCATTCCTCACCTTCTCAGATTCCAGAGTTGAGGGCAGAATTCAGCTGGGGTCTCTTTCTGTAGTAGGATGGTCTTCCTTCCCCAGCCCTGGCTTCAGTTCAGATGGAGGACTTTCTCTAGCTGTCCCAGCAAAACAATGTTGGCACATTCTGTCCAGCTTTCCCTGACCCTCAGATATATGGGGGCCAGTGCCAGCTCATATGAGGTTCATGAAAACTGTCCTTGGAGCTGGACATGGTGATGCATACCTGTAATCCTAGCACTCACAGAGTGAGGCAGAAGTGTCACAAATTTGAGTCCAATTTGGTCAACTTAACGAGACCCAGTTTCTTAAAAAAAAAAATTTTAAAAATGGGGCTAGGGAGGTAGCTTAGTGTGAAGGCCCTCAGTTAAATCCCAGCAATACACACACGCATGACGCATGCATGTGCGGCATCCTTAGTATGCCAGATGGAGCTGTTTTTGTATTCCTCCCCTCCCTGATCTCTTCCCAGAACACCTGGACCTCCTTTCTATACCAAAAAACTGCAACTTGATCCAACCTCTTGCCCTTTTCACTTATACTTTCTCTGCCTGAGCACTGTTCCCTGGGCCAAGGGGTTGGCTTCTTGTCACTGGTCTATCCCATGGGCCCCCAACTCAATCACATCATCCTGCTTTGTTGTCGCTGAAACATGACAGAGTGATCTCATTCACCCTTGTTCCCTTTCAGCACTCCTCACTGAATGTGGGTCATGGAGAGCTGGGGCCTGGAGCCTGGGAGTGGCTAGTTTCAAGCACAGGCTGCAGGGAAGTTTGCGAGGGCAGGATGAGAGAAGCCTTCCTACACCTGAAAGCTCTGGCTTGGTTACCCTTCACCAGGGAAGGAGGTGAAAAACTAAAACATTTTGGTAGCTAAAGAGGAAGAATCAGGTCCATGTGGTTGGTGCCATTTATGTGGTCTGAAGTCCCACTGCTCCAGAAGTGGCACGGGCTGTCTCCTGGGAGCTTCCTTGACCCAGGCTCTGTCTGTGTTCCTCTGCAGAGGGTGGAGGCTGCTCCTGGTCAGTAAGATCTCCCTGCAAGCTGTAACAGCCACAGATTCTCTTCTTTTTAGGAAATGTGTTCACCCCGCCCACCCCCCCAGGAACATCCTGGGTTGGCTCCACAAAGATTTCCTGATATATGTGATCACCTTGTTTCTATGGCCTGAAGAAACTGGCTTCAGGCTGCACTTGCCCCTACCTCACTTTACTGTAGCCCCAGCTCACTGGGCTCCCACCTTGCCTTGGCCCCTCAGGTTTCTCTAAGCTTCCTTCCTTCAAATCTCAGCTTGGATCAGTGGTTACTAAGTGTGACAGCTAGACTGAAATTCCTATGAATTCCCAGTACCCTCAGTTTCAAGGAGGCTTTAGAGGACTGGCTTGGCGATGGATTTGAGCCTGGATAGTCCCCAGGGATTCAGATGTGTTACCAGGAGGGCAAGGTTACCCTTGTTCAACAAGAAGAAACTGAAGTCAAATGCTGCCCCAATCTCAGGGCACCATCGGCCTTTGGCTTCTGCAGTCTGTTAGCTGGCCTCTTTCTAAGGATTTCTGTGGAGTTTTCATTCCTCTGCCCAGCATTCCAGCGGCCTCCTCCGGGATGTTTTTTAATATCCTTGCCAAATTGAAATGTGAGCCACCTAATTACAATCAGAACATCCTGCCCTTGGAGAAGCAAACGTGATCTAGTGAAGGGCTGTCCCCTCTGCATTTTGTCCTCCCTGAACTTTGAAAGAGGTAGGAACTAGAAACCTGTACCATTCTCTAGTCAGAAAGAGATCAGCACACCAGTGACCATCATGAGAAGAGCTCAGAGTGCTGGTTAGAGTCCCTGCCAGGTGCAAAATGTCAAGTTCACCCAAGAGTGCAGAGAATGATCCTTTTCACATGGACACTCCTATCACTGAGTGAACACTAAGAGAAACCAGGGAAGGATGTGCTTAAACTGATACGATGCTTGAAGGCTGCTTGTACAACTCATAGGTCCAGAGCTGTGGTCAGTGTATGGGCCTCAGAGCAAGTGGCCTTTCTCTCTACTTCTCACAGTGGACCTGAGGCTGGGCCTGTTGCCCTTCCACAGGCCTCAGGGTTGTGAAAGCCTCAGGCCAGGCTGTATTCAGAAAGTGCCTGAAAAGTCCCCAGAAGGTCCAACCTGTGTGGTCCCTGGTCTCACCTGTACCCTTTCAGAACACAGCTCCCCTCGGGCTTATAGGTCCAAGCAGATTGCAGTAGGTTTGAACTCATGGCCAAGCACTGGGCCCCATCCTGGCTTACACCTTACCACTGCAGCCACTGAGCTTACTTGGGCATACCATGGTCTCATCACCTTCTGCCTTCACCTCTATTCCAGTTCCTAAATGGCTTTCTTCTCAAAAATGCACTCTTCCCAGGAATCCTCAAGGGCCTAGGAGGAACAACAGGGGCCACTGGGTGGGCAGGTGGCTTCTCTGGGGAAGCTTTCAGTATACCTGTGACTCCCCTGGCTACTCTTCCACCTCCACTCATCAGCACGGATGTGGTACTAACCTGGACATTGAGGAGGCTGAGTCTTAGGAAAATCAGACCACCAACATAGACACTTTTAGAACATTTTTGTCATCCCTAAAGAAACACTATACTTTACCTTTTAGTCATCTTCTCCAAACCCTAAGCAGCATCTAATCTACTTCTTGTTTCTGTCAGTGCTCCCTGCTCTGGAAGTTTCATCGGAATATAATTGCATTCTATGTGGCTGGATGTTAGCTCAGAATTTATTTCTTCCCCACAGTGGAGCCTTCTTGGGACATTGGTACCCTTCCTGCACCCTGCTCATTTGTACTCAGTGAGTCTTTGAGCTCCAAGAATAGGGCTTACATAAATAAGAATGACTTCCTCAGAATCTGGAGGTCAGAGTGGCGCTGGATACCCCATTTCATGAGGTGAGGAAAGAGCTATAAAATGCCAGCTTCTTCATCCTGTCCCTGTTGATTTCCTTGGATTATTTCATACCTACAATGAACATGTCTCTAAGCTCTCATTCTCTCTGACACTAGGAACAGCATGCTCATCTCAGAAGACACAGTCCTTGTTAGTGAGGACCTCCTCACATGCCATTTGGTTGGTACCCAAAATATCCCCCCAAAAGCTGGTTATGTTGAAGACTTGGATATGCTTTGGGGAAGTCATTGGGCCAAGAGGCTCTAACTCTATCAATGGATTGTTCCAAGGATGGAATTATTGGAAAATGTTGGAAAATGGAGCTGGGGCCTAGGTAAAGAGAGGGTGTCATGGAGATATGACCTTGGGGACTTTATCTGGCCCCAGGTCCCTTCTTCTCTGGCTCCTTCCCTCACTCTCCACTTCTTGGCTGCCATGAAGTGAGCAGTTTTCCTCTGCAACATTCATGTACCATGATATTTCTGCCTTGCCACAAACGCACAGTAATAGAGTCAGCTGACCATGAACTAAAACCTCTGAAAACAGGAGCCAAGATAAACTTTTCCTTCTGTAAGTTGATTTTCTGAGGTATTTTGTCATAGTGATGCAAAGCTGGTTAATGCACAATTCAAGCAGGCTACCCTCTGCCCCTAGCCCTGATAAAGCTGGAAGAAAAGTGAGCTCAGAAGTTCCATTCAAGAGCTCCATAAAGTGCTTGAGAGCCAAATGGCAGCTGGAGCACATTCACTAGTGGTATTGTCCACATAGATAGAAAGAAAAACCACATACAGGGTCATATGCCTGTAATCCCAGCTCTTGGGAGACTAAGGTGGGAGGATTGTGAGTTCTAGGCCAACCTGGGCAACATAGTGAGAACTCATCTCATAAAGAAAAAAGAAGAGAGAGAAAGAAAAGATAAATATTTGAAGTCTTTAGAGTTGCAAGGGACATATTTAAATATCTTAAATGCCAATGAAATGCAGAGCTTGCCCTCCGCTCGGTGCCATGTGTGTGTCATCAGGGCCTTTTGGCTGGTCAGGCATGTCACACCAACGCAGCTCTGCTGTGGAGACTGTGCAACCCAACCCCAGCCTCTAGGATGGAAATCCTGGCAGCACCCTGGAAGCTGCTGGAGCCTGTTGCCTTGCAGTGGGCAGGATCCATAGTCTCACCTTGTAAGATATATCCCTGAATAGAAAAATATGTTAAGAGACTCAAACTCACATTTTGTTTAAAATTAAAGGCATATTTGACATTTTATCACTTTGCAGTCCTTCTGAATTTTAAATAACAGAACACATGGGATTCCAGATTAAACAGAGTAACTGAGTAATCAATTTTGACTTAGTTTGTCAGTGGATATCTTCTCAAACTAATAAGTAGTTTTGGACATGTAAGAAATTATAAGGATCAGCTGGGCCTGGTGGTGCACACCTGTGATCCCAGCACTCAGGAGGCTGAGGCAGGAGGATTGTTGTGAGTTTAAGACCAGCCTGAACTGCATAGTGAGACTCTGTCTCAAAAAGACAAAAAAAAAGACAAAGAAAAAGAAAGAAAGAAAGAAAGAAAGAAAGAAAGAAAGAAAGAAAGAAAGAAAGAGAAAAAAGAAAAGTAAGAATCACCACACGTTTAACTAGTGTTTTAAGTATTTGGCAAGGTTTGACAGTCAAACTAACAGGGTACTTTAAAAGGAAATGGTGTTTTAAACTTTTATAATTTCAATTTAAAATTTTTAAAGATCATGTAAGTTTTCAAATGGGATCAAATGATAAAGCCCATCCCCCAAAGGCATTGACATTTTCTAAGCTTAAAACTAGAATATCATAATGTATAAGTTAAGTTTAAGAACTTTAAAAAGGAAGCACTCCATCTAACCCCTGATAACCACTATTTCACTTTCTGTGGTTATGAGTTTTACAACTCTAGGGACCACATATAAGTGGAACCATGCAGTATTTGTCCTTCAGTAACTGACTAATTTCACTTAGCATAAGGTATGTTATAGCATGTATCAGAATTACCTTTCTGAATCATATTTCACCATATGTTTATGCTGCATTTTGTTTAGTCATTTATTGATGGACATGTAGGTTACTTCTATTTCTTGCATGTTGTCACAAATGCTGTATTTGCTTTTAAGTCATTTGGGTTTATACCTAGGAGTAGAATTGCTGGGTCATTTGATAATTATATAATTATATTTTTAATTTACTGAGGAACCACTATACTGTTTTCTGCAGTGGCTGCACCATTTTATATTCCTTCCAACAGTGCACAAGTGTTCCAATTCCTCCACATTTTCACCAACCTGAATTTTTGCTTTTGCTTTGTTTGTTTGTTTGTTTTCCTTTTTGAGACAATCTTGCTATGTAGCCCAGGCTGGCTTAAACCCATGATCCCCCTCAGCCTCTCAGGGGCTGAGATCACAGGCCTGTATCACTATGCCTGGCTGTTGTTTTTTATTTTATTTTTTGATATTAGCCAGTTGAGCTGGTGTCTCATTGTAGTTTTGATTTGTATTTCTCTCATGATTAGTGTTGCAAGAGCATCCAGGACCTCCATAATGAAATAAGGGCCACATTCAGCCTAGGATGGACCCAGAATAGCCCTAGAATGGACCCAGACTCAGCCTAGGAAGATGCAGCCCCAGCCCCAGCCTGCTACAGACACAAGCCAGGCATGATGAACCCAGGCTCAGAGCATAATGGATCCAGGATCCATCCTGGTAGTGTTGAAAGAGAAAACTGTGTTACAGTCAATGCACCTCATTTTGGACTAAGGTCTCTAAGAGCTGTTTCATGATATAATCATCGGCTTTAACATTAATGGCATTATACCCTGACTGCCTTAAAATTCTTTTTAAAAAGCATTCTCTCACCTTTGCTGAGATCTATAAAAGTCCCCAGGGATCAGTGGATCTGGCTAGAGATCAGTGGGGCAAAGAGCTGATAGAACTCTGCCATTCCATGACCCGCAAATGTCCTGCCGAATTAGCAGAAAGAACTTAAACATCCTCCTGTTCAATTGCAGAAAGCATGGTAGAGAATAGGCCATCTCATACCTGGGCTTCTCACTGGGCCCAGCAGCAGATGTTGGTCTGGACCTGCCCATTGCCAGCTTTCCTTGGTCCAGTCTACCACTGGTCGGGGGAGATATTCAAGGAATATACTAGAATGAGGCTGTAGGTGTCCAGCAGTTTCAAAACTGAAGCTGTTTTGCCAAAGAATGCATGTACACATATAGAAGACATTGGGGACGGGGATTGGGTAGGGGTGATTAGGTCAGGGAGTGGGGCTCAGGCTCCCAATAAGGCAGAACAGAGTTCAGGAGGTTGGTGAAGGGCACCCCCCATTAACAGATGGATTAGTCAAGGGCTTTTGCTCTTGTGCAAGCCATAGTATCTGTATCTGTGGCTGTGCCACTGTCTGGTGACCAGGACAGCCTGCTTGGTGCATTCAAGATGACTGGGTTGAAGAAAGAGCTATACAGGTTGTGCCGTCCAACAATCCCTGCTGAGGTTGCTCCAACCCCCGTACCATCTAAGTGGTATAGTTCAGCAACCCACCTTAAGCCCAGTTCTGAGTCATCCATCCCAGAGCAGACAGGCAGGTCTTGGATGGAGTGTGGATTTGGGGCAGGACTACGTGACCTGGAGTTTCATCTGGCTGCTGTCTCAGCTTCCAGGACTGTAAATGTAAATCCTTGCATGTCTGCTTGAGAGAAATAACCAGGGCATGACCTCAGGCAGGGCATGCTTCCAAGTGGCTGTGTCTCCAGGGCAGGGCATGGCTCTAAGAGTCATATCATAATGCCTCTCCATAATGAGGGAGACTGGGCACCAGCCTTCCCTGCTAGCCTTTCCTGTCTGTGTCCTTATCCCCACCTGGATGGTGTTCTTGAGCCCTGTGAGTCCAAGTGAAGCTTCTGTCGGGGACTCTGTGCTTGAGGTCTTAACGTGGCCACTCCGCTGGGTTCCTATGGCACTCTCAGGAAGCCGTGGCTAAATTTAAGCTTAGCTGCCCCTCCCCTTTGGTGCAAGCAGAGAATGTCCTTCGGATGAAATGACCCTTGACCCTAATTGGCAGTGTTCATTTCATATCTAACTTTCATCTCAAGGTGCTGGCTCTTTTCTACGAAATACTTCCCAGAATTCTATAAAGAAGGCTTTAAAATAGGCTAGCTAAGAGCCATAGTGAGATATGACCCAATTATTGATCAGAAGTGAGAAGCAGGTGTCCACTGGAAACAATCACCAGTACTGACCCTTCCTTTCAGTAAACAGAGAGCTGGTATCTCCCCTGGGCCCTTTGTGGGCCAGTGTCTGTTTGTCACCAAGTTTTCACAGAATCGTACTTCTGACTTACCCCAGAGTTTTTTGTTCAAAACCTTCAACCTGTGTATTTATCATTTGGCTCCCACTCAGGGCCTGTTCTTGTTCCTGCTGGGCCCACTTATCACATAACTGCCCCAAGTATCATCAAAATTTGTATGTTTTGTTCCAGGACAATTTCTGAGGGCTTTTCTCCCATCCCTTTCTTCTGGACCATCATGTAGCACCAACATGAACTTCAAGCTTCCAGCAGTGGCCTGGACTCTAAAAGGTATCACAGATCTCCACATCCATTCTTTTACTCCCTATTTGAAATGCCTGGGTTTTTTTCTGGAAGCTGCTGAACCCAAAAGGTGACACTAAGCCCATCCTCTTAACCCAGACTGTGGAAGGCATTGCTCAGAAACAAGGAGGGCCACCACAGAACAGGAGAGAATAAGAACATGAAAGAAACATGGCTGCCCTGGGGGAGGCAGAGTGCATGGGCCTGAGAGGGGGACAAATGTACCAGAATGATTATGGAGTCATGGTAAGAATCAGTGCCAGGTCAAGGAAAGACAATGCCATGAAAATGTTACCACTGGGTGATGGGGTTGCTGATAGATTCCTAGGTTCTTATGTACCATGAAAAAAGAATGGCTATAGCATGTGACAGTAAGGAAAAAGCAGCAAAGTTTTAATCAGGTGACAGTATGTTAAGAGTGAGTGGGCTAATGCCAGTGGAAAGGAAAATGGCACAAGTGCTGAAGGAATTGGATTTAAAAATTTTAAATGTTGTATCTGGTCTAGGGCACCTCCCATTTGGTTTTCCAGAGCATGATTGACACAGGATTGACAGGGTGCTGAGTCCTGTCACCCATATCTCTCGCACATATCCTTGTCCATAATTTACTCTGTCGTAATTGGATGTATGAGTTGCAATTCATATGTATGAACCTTCGGTGAGCTCTAGGTGAAGAAAAGTTATTGCGGGTCATGACAGCAGGTCTGGCACACATGCATCCTGGTTTGGGATTTCAGAACTTTCCAGGGCAGGTTGAAGGGTCTTTGTTTTCCTTATCCCTGCCTCCTGGTAGTGAGTTTTCCAACAAAGTTTGAGGGGTTGACCCTGGGGCATTGCCCAGGTTCATGTGAGTACAAGGGAGCTCCCCACACACAGTAGGACACATAATTTAGTTTGGGATCAATCAGTCTTTCTGGAGAAATAGCACTTGAGGAGTGACCCTGGCAACAAGAAGTGACTCTGCCACCCCTAGGAGTACACTTGCTTAGCTTCTTGCTTGATACTAGTTAGGCAGGTAGACACCAGTAAGCCTGAAGAACAAGGAGGAGGACAAACGAGAGGGCAAAATAGCATGTTAAGTTAAAAAAAAAAAAAAAGAAAAGAGACTTCAGTGTATGATACATTTGTGGTCTCAGACCTACGATGATCCTACAGAGTGCAATGACATTTTAAGATTATGAAATATCTAGCCACCTATCCCTCTTTTTCCAAAACAAAGCATGCAACATTCCTGAATATCATGCTCAATGATACCAGAAAGGGAAACTCTTGAAGGATCCTCTCCTTGGGCTAAGATTCTTCGATGACTAAGGCCTCAAAAGGAACCCTGATCACCTGAAAGGAACAAGGAAAACATTTTTGAGATATCAACATTCCGAAGTAACCCTAAGAAAAATGTGGATAAGCATAATTCCCTAAACCCCAGGAGTAACGTCTGTGTGCATAAACATGTATTCAAACTCACACTTAGTGCGCATGTCATTGCGGCACTACCTGCCTCTTCTCTCTATATCTTCTTGTTTTTTTTTTTCAGCACCGGGATAGAACTTGCGACCTCGTGCTTGCCAGGCAGGCACTTCAGCTACTGAGCTAAATCCCCGGCCCTTGTCCTTTTTAAAACAGGGTCTCACTATGCCATTCAGACTTGCCTGGAGCTCACTTTGTAGCCCAGACTGGTCTCGAACTTGCAACGATCCTCCTGCCTCAGCCTCCCGAGTGCTTGGATTACAGGAGTGCACCACCAGACCTGGCTTTCTATATCTTCTTTACAATAAACTCTACCTATAGTTCTGCATGTCTGCCTATGTGTCCTGACTGAATTTTCTCAACAAGGGCACAAAGAATTGAGGACTAATGAGTGAGGAATTGATTCTTTGCTGTGTCAGGATCTGGCTTTCCAGTGACCAAACTGCTATCCTAGTCAAGCTGCCATGTAAATCTAACAACAAGCCTGGCACAGAAATTTATTAAATATCTGTTACATGCCAGGCATGGGGCAGGTGGACATAAGGAGAGTGACACTCAGTTATTCAGCTTGGTTCAATCCGTGTGTGTGCGCGTGCATGCATGCATGTGTGTGACTACGCATGTCTGTAACCAGCTGTGTTGCATGAAGACTAAACTAGGCAAAATATAAAAATTAACTAACACAAAGACAATATCTTAGGAGACTAGAACGGCAAAAAGAGGGGGGGAAGAAACACACAAAGTTTGTATTATCCAGTTTTTCATTCCTGTGACTGAATATCTGAGAAAAATGACTTAACAGAAGAAAGGTTTACTTTGGCTCATGCTTTCAGAAGTTTCAGTTCATGGTCAGTTGGTTCTATTTTTTTTTGGGCCTGTGGCTAGGCAGAAACATCATGGCAGAGAGTGTGGTAGAGAAGAGCTATTTCCTTTATGGCATCCAGAAAGCAGACAGTGAGAGAATCAGTGAGGGAGGGACTAGGGACAAGTTATACCCTTCAAAGGGACACTCCCAGTGAACTGTTCCCTCCAGCTGGCCTACACAAGCTATGAACTCATTGCTAAAATCACCCAGAGACCTCATGATCCCATCACTGCTCTAAGCCTCACCTCTGAACATTGCTCCACTAGGGATCAAACCCTCAATCCATGAATCTTTGGGGAATATTTCATATTTAAGCCCTAACAAAGGGGTTAAAATATTAAGGGGAAAACTGACATATTGAAAAGAAGCAAAGAAGACATAATATATGAATAATAGGCCCTCGAAGAGGAAATCCAAACCAAATAAACAGAATAAATGTTTACATTCAATATTTTTCCAAAGTAACAAGATTTGGATTATAATATTGAAAGAGCACACTGTGTACTTGAGAATATTGTTCAGAATGTTCCAAACTAAGTGTAAGCTTTTCAACACTATGACGAAGCTGAGAAATCAATTTAAGGAAGAAAAATTTATTTTGGCTCATGGTTTCATAGGTTTTAGTCCAAGGTCAGCTGGCTTTGTGATGCTGGGCTGGTGAGAAGAACATAATGGTAGAACATAATGGTAGAGAAAAGCTTCTTATGATGAATGGGAAGGGAGAGGGAGAGGGAGATGGAAAGACTAGAGTTCTATAAAGACACTGTGCAGTAGCCTACTTCCTCCAGTAGGCCCCACCTCATAACATTTCCACTATCTCCCAACAGCACCATCAGCTGGAGATCAAGGCTTTGCCACATGGTCTTTGGGGGACATTTAAGATCCAAGCCACGACATGAAGACATAGTCTAATAGAGTTGCTGTAATGGTTGATGTATTGTGTCAGTTTGAGAAGTTTAGAAGGTTAACTAAATTGGCTTAACCATTCTACACCCTAGGATGTAGAAGACCCACCCTAGGATGGCTCACCTAGTTGGTATAAAGGGGAAATAAGGAAGGATGGATCTGCTTCTGTTCTTTGGAGGAGCTCCAGTCTTTGCCTTCAGCTTGAATGTCATCTCCTGGCTTCCAGCACAGACTCTTCGACTTCTGTTGTAGACTCTTCGGTCTTCTGTCACAGACTCATAAACCTCCTGATATGGCTTGCACAGGACACTGCAGTGAGCTCCAGACCTTGGACTGAATTCTTCAGTCTCCAGTGTGCAGACACCCTCTGCAAGCTTCCTCATCCAGCTCTGTGGGTGACTATCTTAAGCCAATCTTTAATTTCTTATATATTTGTATATCTTGTGTTATATCTGCTTCTCTAATAAAACACTGGCTGATACAGTCACCGTGATCATGGGGGGGGGCAGCAAATGTATAGTAAAAGTGGTCATCTTGTGAAGATGACAGGAACCACATTATGATCTTGAAAATTGGTATGGGGGGCACAGGCACTGATGCTGTCCTTTTTCTATAACTGGACAATCAGGCAGCCTGATGGCAGACATGGGGAGCTGCTGTTTCATGAATTTGCCAACTCGTGACCGAAAGGAAATGATAAATTCTGAATGTCACCATTTTGCACACACATGCTCCTCAAGGAATGAATAGACTTGGGTGCTGGGCCTCCAGCTTTTCATTTATTTATTTATTTATTTATTTATTTTTTGCAGAATGGGGGATTGAACTCACAACCTTGTGCTTGCCAGGCAGGCACTTAAGCCACTGAGCTAGATCCCTGGACTGCCTCCAGCTTTTCCATCAGATAAAGGGTGGCAGCCAGTCCCAAGCAGCCTCGTGGGACAGTTACCACCCACCTGGAGTCCTGCCAGAGACACCGACCCTACCCCATGGGGCTCCAGATCCAGCTATCACATATCCATGGATCCATTGATCTGCAACAGTAAATACAGTGGGCCTTGTGTTGCAGAAAAACCACAGGAAAAAGGGTGGGGGGCCTGGTGAGTAGAAGGGACTTAAGGACACATCAGATTTAAAACCAGGGAAAGGCTACACTGTGGGGTCTCAGGACACAAACCTGGGTGTCCACGTGCTGATGAAGCAGGGGCTGCAGCTCTTGCAGACCCTTTTGGGGCAGGTGGTGCTAACACATTGAACCACACGTTTCTTTGATTTTCTTTATTTTATAATAAATAGGCTGAAAGAAGATGCCAGGTCCAGCTGGTGTACCTTTGGAAGAATCTTCCCTCTAAGTAGGCCAGGCATCGTATCAGCTCTCCAGTTTGGTGCAGGGAGGCCCTGGGATAAAGCCCTGAACTCAAACCCAAGTCAGTTCCTGGGGAGAGAAAGCACCTGGAAGTCCCCAGAACCTTGACACCCACCAGCGAGGTGATTGACAGGCTCATCAAGGCCCTGACGCCTTACAGAGAGAAAGCATGTTGTCCTTAGAGAAAAGAGCTCCTCACCTCTCCCAAACCAACCTTGCCCATGAGCAGTACGTGTGTAGGTCATGGGAAAGGATTGGTCTCTGCTAAGGCAGCCAGGGCAAGGTGGACTCAAAGAAATCCTTGGGGTAAAGCAGAGGCCTTCTCAGAAGGAGAGGCTCTACCAGCCTTCCTGGGACACATAAACTACCTGTTCTGACTGGCATAATAGGAGCTTATGGGATTGTGGACCAAGGATATGAAACGAGGTAAGAGTACTATTTTGAAGGCATAAGAGAAGAACCACAGCAGAAAACTCTTTGACATTTACCATTCCATGTGGGAGGCACAGCTCCCTGCATAGGAAGGGCCTTCAAAACATACCAAGAGAGACGGAAAGATGGGGTATGGCAGAATGGAGAGGGATCCCTGCAAAGACCCCAAGGTGCAGCAGAATTCAGGGCAAGGAATCAGGAAGAATCTGCACCCACAGAACCAGGGCAGGCTTCTCGAAAGCAGCTAGAGATCTGGGGGCGGCTGGAGCCCTGTGGGAAAGAGAAGAAGCAGAAACCAGAGCACCAAGCAACAGGACTAATGAGGAAAACATTTCAAGGAACAAGGCTTTGGAAAAACACAAAGCATCCCAGTCAATGGAGCACTAATGACCCTGGAACGGAAACTGGGCAGGCTCAATTTCTCTGAAATGGCATCTTTCAGCTGTGTTCATTCAAGACCAGGCCAGCGTGGCTGTACAAGAGTCTTGACATGCATTTGCCTCAAAATTCTGCAAATATTGCTCCTTTACACATTAAATATATAAATGAATTTATTGTCTTATAAATAATATATCGGTATTTAATTTTTAAGTAAACTTAAGTAATCACATTTGTTTATACTAGTATATAAAGAATATTACTGGTGATGATAGTTATAATAAAGTAAACATAATGCTATCTATGTGTCTTCAAAAAGTTCCTTGAAGATACCCTTTGGGCAACTAAAAAATAGAATGTGCAGCATCAAAAGTGAGTGCTAGTGTAAAATGCGGACTCTAGGTGATTATGCGTCTGGAGAGGTTCACCACAGCAACGGATGAACTACACTTCAGATGCTGAGAGCTGGGGAGGCTGTGGATGTGAGGGGCTGGAGGAATATGGGAAATTTCTGCAGCTCCCTCTCAATTTGGAAGTGAATCTAAAACTGCTTTCAGATAAACACCGTTAAAGATTCAAATTACAAATAAAAAAGAATAGAAATTAACTACTAGAGAACACAGATCAGGGCCTTTAGGCAGCCACCTCTGCACTCTACGTATCTGAGATGCATTTCTCCACACACTCTCCCCCAGGGTTTAGGTGCCTTCTCTCCTGCTTTGGATGACCACATAACTAGGTGCCAAAAGCTCACCTGGCCCAGCAATGGTAGCACTTTTTGCATGTTTGGGCCACAACAAGGCAGTACAACAGCAGAGTAGTGTACCAAAGATTGTGAAGACTGCTTTGCTGCATCCTATGTAGTCATGTGTCAGACCACGTGGAAGCATTTTATTTTTATTTGTATAGAATGAGAAACCATGACCACCAAGCTCCCTGACACCAAGTTTCTCCTTACTTCATCCTCTACCAGGAACATGGTATTTTTCTGCTGCCCTGGCTGTAAAAGCAGCCCCTGTGGATGGTAGCGGGCTGGAGCCCCCTAGGAAGACCCATGAAAGCCAAGCAGAGACGTGGTCTTCACAACATTTGCTTTCTTCATATACTTCCCGGGGTATATTACTTCCCTATGCTACTGATCAAGCATTACCTTTATGATCAGAAGATTAAAATTTAATCCATTAACGTCAGTGTTGTCTGTGTGCCACTTGACCTCCGGGTTAAAGCACCCTTGAGCACAAAACACCTAGGGAAGGGCGCTGCTGCAGATAGATGGCCAGCACCAGGGAGCGTTTGTCTTTTATTCTAGCTGCTATGCTTCCCAGATTTCCCCTGATACAGCAGTATTACTTTAAAGCAGAAACTTACTTAATTTAAAGCTTGAAAGCACAGAGATGTAAGAGGAAGTCCTCCACTAAGGCAGTAAGTAGGGCACTGTCCCAGCTGCCCATCAAGCAGCCTCTAGGCAGTGGTTCTCTGGGTTTGGGCAGAGAATAAATTTTTGGGTTTGAGTTGGAAACAGGATGCTCTTCAGAGGTGATAGCCCAGCTTCACAGTGCAGAGGATGGGTGGAGGGAGGGCACAGAGAGGTGCCTGACTGTGCTCAGCAGGTGCCCAGGGGACTGAGGGCCTGAGGAGCCCTTTCTCAAATAAAGGCCATCAGGGGAAACCTGGGGGCAAGCACCGATGCTGCACATATTAATGGAAAAGCTCACAGCAACACTAAAGGCATTCGAGGAGCAAACAGTCAGAGATCAATGGTGGCAGGTCCCAACAGAGGCATCTGTGCAGGCACCATGACTCACTCCCTGCCAGGCTAGGTCAAGGTGGGGATGGCACTGGGGGCCACCAGGGGCCTGGAGAGGTAAGGGAGCAGACAGATGTGAGATGGAACAGTCCAGACAGACAGGCTGCCCTTATGGCTGCTGGTGGAGCTGGTACCTGCATGCTGAGGGCAGAGACAGAGGAAAGCAGTGGTCCTGGCCCCTCAGCCACCCACGTTCTTGGTTGCTCAGGCTATGCATCATGCTCTGTGCACTCCCCTGGCAAGCTACATTGGGTTCTGTCCACAGCATTCATGCACCCAATGGTGGTGTTAAATTGAGGCTGGGGTTCTACCTGCCATGGGAAGGGCAAGGACACAGGGTGCCTGTGGCCGTCTTTCCATACACTGTGCTCCCCAGGGACCCCACACAGAAGCAACTCGACTCCAAACCCAAAATTCCCCCGCCAGCAATCTTGTGAGTCCCTGGAAGCCCTCATGGTATGTTGATGGAGGGACAGGGCACAGAAGCCAAGGATTAAGGGGGAGACATATCAAGGAGAAGATGGAGAAGGAGCTAGGCAGCAACAGCCCACATTTAGAGAGGGGCAGTTCCCTCTGCCTCACCAAGGAGAGAATAGCTGCATAAATTATGTGGTACTCCTCTACACTAGTCCCTCATTCATTCATTCATTTCCATTCAGATAGGCTTGCGGTAGGACAGTAATAAGAGCCAACATCTGGATATCAATGTGTGCATTGGTCTTGGGTTGATGCTGCTTCTAGACATTCTTCACCTGTGCTGAGCTGCCATACTCTGGAAATTTGGGGCCAGAAAATGCCATTCTACAAGAAGATCCCCCACCAGGCCACTACTATGTGCCACCCATGCCCACCCATAGGAGACCTCATCTGAGGAGCCCCTAAGACAAGATGTGGCACATGAGGTGAAATGGGGTTCTTTAAGGAATCCAGACCCCAATCCCAATGAGCTCTTGCTGCCCAGCCTGCCCCACCAACCTCTAGATACCTCCTGTTGCCCAGGCTGTGCTCAAAGTCACTTCCAAGAACTTCCTTTCTTCAGGAGTAGTCTGGCCCCTATGGTTTTCCACCTCAAGGCTCTGTGATTGGCCACCACCTTCACTGAGGAGCAGACAGCCTGATACATGGGGGACAGCAGCAGGACCCCATGTCAGCCAGAAAGTGACAGCCATGCAGGGGAGAGGGCAAAGGAGTTTATCTTCTGCTGCTCAGGAACTCTTGGAATCCTGCCCTCATCTCTTCACAGAGGAGGGTCTCACACAGGACCCTCACTCCAGGACAGGGAGAAATCACCTATGGTATATCCCTTCTCCATGTCCTGGGTGAACCTTTCTGGAGTGGACATGTGCAGCGTGGGTTCAAGCTGAGCCCCAGGGTCAGTGTGGGAATCACAGTGTTTTGGGAGCAGTGCGAACGTTTCCTTAAGAAGTACATTTTTCCCAAAGAGCTGGGTTCACTGTGCTTTCCAGACAGGGTGGGCGCTGCAGGGTGACCCCACCATGACACTCTCAGCCATAACCTTGTTGACTCGGGCTCCAGGCCTCTGATCCAATTCTCTCTGCTAAACATCAGAGCTCTGCTTGTGCTAAATGGGCTTCTTGATTTGATTCTGGGATCATCTGCCAGCCTTGTGCAGAACCCAGAGGCCCCTCCTTGGTCCTGGTAATGAATTTAGCAATTTCTTGTACAAGCTCAGCCTTCCTAAGCTGAAGACTCCATTTTCAGGAGCTCTCACTGCTCCTGGGAGCAAGGTCTATGCCTCGTATCTCTGTGTCCTGGAGGAGGATGTAGGGCTGAACATAGCCGAGGCTGAGGCCACCTATCCTCTACCTGGTGGTCAGGGCACCAGGTTCAGCAGGGTGTACTCTGCCATGATAGGCCCTTGCCAGTCAAGCAGCTCATGGAACCTCTGAGACAGCCTCCCCTGCCTTGGGTGTCCTGTAGGACTGAAGATGGGTCAAGCTTGGGCACAAAAAGGGAGGTGGGAAGGCAGGTAGAGGTTGCCCAGGCAGACATGGCTGCTGCCCAGCCTCTGCTCCCAC
>RJWT010011141.1:0-23569 GCA_004365215.1 Cuniculus paca
ATATTTTCAAACTGAGCTGGTACAGGTAAGTTTGAGACGCATGTGTGGTGTCCAAGTGGATGCATCCCTAAGCTACTTGGTGAGAGCTCAGGAGACAGGTGTGGGCTGGAGATGAGAGTGAGGAGTCATCAGTGTGAGCTGATAGCAGAAGCCTCCAGAGGGAGTGAGATAATGGCCATGTTTTGGGCCCCATGCTGCCTGTTTGGTCCTATTTGGTTCAGTTTTTTCCCAAAGATCATGTCAGGATGTTTTGCAGTCCCTGCTCCCTCAGTTCTTTCTGGCCATGCACATTGCCATCCACTCAGAGGTTCCAGTCAGAAATCTGCTCATTCATTGACTGCCCTGGATCCTCACTCAGTTCAGTGAATCAATCACATCTGGTTGATTCTACTCAGTGCTACTCAGATCCTTGCTCTTCATCCCTTCCACAAGTCTTGTCACATCTCTTGCACTACCTGGCCTCCAACCTTGGGTCCAGCCCTACTTCTGTGCAATCCGGTCTCTGCCCTGTGGCTACAGTTTTGTGTTTCAGGCCTCTGGATTCCCCACTCTGATGTTCTCCCAGGGCAGAGACCCTTGTCTTATTATTATGTCCCTGAGGACTGTATCTGCACAAAGTAGGCGCTTGTTAAATGTTTAGCCCACCTGTCTCCAGGCTCCTTGTCCACCCTTCTCTCCCACCTCTAAGGTTCAAAGGTTAGATTAGAAGAATGACTTGGTGTTTGCCTTATGTGTTGTGCATAATTTTTGGTAGAATAAAACTTGTGGCCCTGATAGCACCTTCTTAAATGAATCCCATTGTCACTTTCTATCTCCAAGCAGGCATTAGTGCATAAGCAATGATGGGTTAATCAGCTGGACTAATCAGAACCAATGAATGAGCTGTGGTATATCATCGCTTCTCTGACTACCTAAAGGCAACTCAAAAGGCTCCATAAAGTGCCTCTGGAAATCTTTTAAGATGGAGTAAAATGGTGCAAAGGGGAAGAGAAATGCTTGGGACAAAGAACCATTCAGAAGTCCACGGAGCCTATATACAGGAGTGATTCAAGAGTTTATGTGCCCTCTATTAAGGCTGTTCTGCTTGAGTGACTGGGCCTTAGTGGAAAATGCCCTCAGTGAGTATCTACTGAGCATTTACTATGAGGTAACTATTTTATGCTCTGAGGATAGAGTAGAAAAAAATACAAACACCTCTGCTTTTGTGCAGTTTATATTTCAATGGAGTGGGGGAGATACTACATTAAATAACCAAAATAATGTTTTTGTCAGATGTTATAAGTGCTATGTAGAAAGATACAAGAGTTCAAAGGGGATATGAATGCCAGAGATGGAATTAATGCTGCTTTGTACAGGAGAGCCAAAGAGGAATCTATAAGGAGGCGACTGCTGTGGTATGAAGGTCTGTGCCTCCCAAAAATTCACATGCTGAAATAAAATCCCCAATGTGATCGTATTGGGAGGTGTTAGATCATGAAGGCAGAACCCTCACGAAGAGGATGAGTCTACTCTAAATGTCTATCTCATGCCATTGTATGTTAGAAGTGCTTAACTTTCTTTTCATTTGTACAGGAGCTTGCAGCTAAGAGTTGGCCTTAAATCTCAGAGGAGACTTTGGATTTGGATCTTTCAATAATGCTGAAACTGTTAGGACTTTTGTAATTTGTGGTGCTGAGCTACGTGCCTTTTGCATAATGGGACATTTATGAATCTTTAAGGCGTCAGGGGCAGAATCTTATGGCCTTGTGTTTAGATATTGCCCTAAAGCCTCATGCAGTCATTAATGGGGCTGTTTTAGAGGTGACTGGATCTAGAGTAAGTGACACTGGAATTGATTCATGGTGCAATGCTAGGGTCAAGGGCACTAGGATTAAGAGTGTGAGTGCTACCCGCTACTCACTTCAAGTAGTCTGGATAAGATAAAAGGGGCAGAAAAACTCTGTTAAGGTCCCTTGTTGCTTTTGTTCTCTTTGCCTACAATGAGTTGTTTCTCCTCTGTGATGCCCTCTGCAATGCCACTCTGCCTTGGAGCCAGCCAACTATAGACTACGAACTGTGGGCTAAATAAACCTTTCCTCCTTTAGCTTTGGGTGTCAGGTATTTTGCCTCATCGACAAGAAAGTAACTAAGACATTCCTTTAGAGAAGAGGCCCCAGAGAGACTCTAGACACAGGAGGACCATATGAAGGCACAGCTGGAAGACACCATGTATGAACCAGAGTGAGCCCTCAGCAGACATCAAGTCTGTTGGTGCCTTGATTTTGGACTTTCCAGTCTTCCGAACTGTGAGAAGCAAGTTTCTGTTGCTTATAAGTCACCTAGTTGATGGGATTTTGTTGTAGCAGCCCTAAAATATTGTATGACATGGCATTTGAACAAACACTTGAAGGAGGACATGTGAATATCATGAGAAGATGTTCTAGGTAGAGCCAAGAGCTTGTCATAGGACTGTGGAGCTGCCTTTCATTGATCAGCAAATTCAGCTGCTTTTGCAGGTTTTGGTCTGGAAAGTCCCAGGGCAGCTAGAGGAAGGGGGAGAGAGCACTGTGGCTGCAGTCTTTCAAGTGCCCTAGGGAAATCTAATTCCCAACTTTCCTGTAGATTGCTACTTGACCAAACTTCATGAGTTCACTTCGGAAGATCTGAGATCCCAAGGCAGGATGTGGTCTGCTTCTTCCAATAGTTGCAGCCTTGCCTCTCCTTTCCTGCCTCTTAGGAACAAGGCTGGTTGATTGGGAGATACACTGTGGAAAAAAGCCAAAGTAGACAGGCAAAACCAGCATATGCCTTGTCTTGCTATGGCTTGCTCTTTGTTATCTCTTTAAGTTTTTCTGGTACAGATCAGCACTCCTTTGGAGCTGAATTTCTGTACAGTAGGATTGGAGGGTCTGACCCAGTGGTAGTAATGATTCTGAGATGTACTCTGACATACACAAATGCCATGCCATTGGAGGGAAGGAAAAGGTAAAACATTTATTTCATCTTATCCATGGACCATTCATGGGGCTGTTTCCATGTATTATCTTATGGAATCCTCATTGTGAATCTGTCTGCAACGTAGGTATTACTGTTACCATTTCACAGATAAAGGCTCAAAGATATCTACTTTCTGGCCAACGAAAATACAGTACACCTAGTAAAAACTTCGAATGATTCAAAACACACACACACACACACACACGCACACGAACGGGAACTCTTTGCCTCACGTCTCAATTATAAGAAATTGATGAATAGTCTACCTGAATTTTAAAAATGTACACATAAACACATACAGTTTTGTTGTTGTTGTTGTTGGTTTTGTTTTTGTTAAAGAACCAGGGACCACAGTGTACATACTATTCTGCAAATCGTTTCTTTCCTCCTAGCAGCATCCTGTTTATCTGGCCATGCTGTTAACCAGTCTTATTAATGAAAGTGGGGGTTTTCAGGAGTTGAAGTTTTCAGATGACACAGTTGACCGGGTGATTTCCCTTTGTCACCTAGAACTCCACAGTTTCCCCCTTTTGTAAAAAAAGGACAGGGGACAGAGCGTCGCACGCTGTAATAATATCAATACGCAGAGCGCCTCCCCCTCCCACCCCGCCTCTTGACCCTGCAACGTCCTCAAGCCCTCTGAGTAACACAGGAGAGGAAGCAGCCGCGGGCACCACGCGCTGCCTTCTTCGGGAGCCCGGGAGCCCCCTTAGGAGGCGAATGACGTCAAGGGCGCTGAGCCGTTGGGAGGTGAGGCGAGGGGCGGGGCGTCATCTGAGGGGCGGGGCCACAGCGTGCTGACTGGTGGGTTGGTCATGGGCGTGCCTCCCCCACCCGCCTTGCGTTTGGCCCCGCCCCTTCCCGCCCAGGCCCCGCCCCTCCGTCCCCGGCAGTCGCGGGCCTTCAAGCCGCAGGCGCAGCCATGGCGGAGGCCGTGGAACGCACTGACGAGCTGGTCCGCGAGTACCTGCTCTTCCGCGGCTTTACGCACACGCTGCGGCAGCTGGACGCCGAGATCAAGGCGGACAGGGAGAAGGGGTTCAGGGTGAGGGGCCGGGCGGGCGGCGGGCCGAGGCGGCCGGGGGCGGGCCTCTCCTCCTCCCGGTACCCCTCCCAGCGCTGCCTCAGGGTCGATGGCGGCGGCACAGTCACCGAGCCTTGGCCTGCGCTTGACAGAGAGGAGCTGAGGCGCGGCACGGACGTGACTGCCTGGAGTTGCTCAGAGAGGCAGGAGCACCGGGGCCAAGCGCCCTGTCCTGGTCCAGGCTCCCTTCACTCTCCCACCTCCCGCAGGTGCTGGACGTGGCCAGCGGGCGGCCAGGTTTAGGAGCCAAGGATGGGCAGATGGTTGAGTTCGAGCAAGCGAGATGTCCAGGGTTGGCTTCTGACGGCATTGGTAG
This sequence comes from Cuniculus paca, assembly GCA_004365215.1. Lineage (NCBI taxonomy): Eukaryota > Metazoa > Chordata > Mammalia > Rodentia > Cuniculidae > Cuniculus > Cuniculus paca. Next base: position 4,377 of record RJWT010011141.1, read on the forward strand.
CAAGGAGGTCTGCAGCCCCAAACGGTGGCCTGGTTCAAAGTGTCTGTGGTGTTTTGTTAAAATGGCCTTTCGTCAGGGACTTGCTGATATTTTTGCTTCTGCGGTTAAGGAAGACTTCATTGCACATTTTAAAACACAAACTTCCCCCTGCTCTGATACGATTTTCCGTTGCGGAGTTCTTGGAATTTCTGAGCGTGTCACTTGTACGGTTTGTGTGTCCTGAATTAAATAGATGGTGGCCAATGAATTGAGAGAGACACCACTTAGCTGCTGGAGCACTGGAGGGGAGATAGGAGCCTGGAGTTTTGCCTTACCGAAGTTAGTGGTTTCTTAATGGCGAAAGCAAATCATTTCACCACTCCAGGCTCCAGGCTGCCTGATCTACTTTTAAAATGGGGTTGAACTGACGTTGGTATCCAGAACTTTTTCCGGATTGTATCCAGTGGTGAAATTGCTTGTCACAAGGAGGCTACTACTTTGGCTGACACTGGCCAAAGGTGGGACTTTGGTGTCTTGCAAGGGTCAGTCTGTACCTCCTGATGATCCTTAGAATTCTAGAATTGTGGAGCTGGGAAGAAGAGGGACTATGAAGATTGTGTCATGATCTCTTGCTTTTTTTTTTTTTTTAAACCAAGAGGCCACTGTGGCCACAGTTGAAGTGATTTTGCCAAGTTGGTCAATTTGATCCAAGACCTGGGTCCAGATTTCTTATTTCTTGGGCTTCTTTTATACACATAAGATTCAGTGCTTGACAAAGGGTTAAAGCATGTATCTAGCATCTGAAAAAATTTAAAAGCTGTTACATGAATATGTTTGAAAAATTTGTAGGTTGCCAGTTTATAGGTTTTAGTACCCAGATGCCATAGTAAGAGGACAAAACTGTATTCTATGGAATGAGGGGAGAATGCCCTTGTATCCTTCACCACCTTCTCCAGTGATGCTTTTTCTCGCCAGGTGGACAAGATTGTGGACCAACTACAGCAGTTAATGCAGGTGTATGACTTGGCTGCCCTTCGGGATTATTGGAGCTACCTGGAACGTAGACTCTTCAGCCGCTTGGAGGATATATATAGACCCACCATCAACAAACTGAAAACAAGCCTGTTCCGCTTTTATCTTGTCTACACAATTCAGGTGCTTGTTGATGCAGGGGTTTTGTTTCCCTTGTAGGGAGAGCTCTTTGATCCAGAAATAGATGTTTCTTCCAGTCCCTTGGGATGATTCTGTATCTTACTATGGGAATGAGTGGAACAGCCACAGTGCAAATTATTTTTCACTCATTTCTTACATTTTGTTTCATCATTTGCAGATCATCTGGCTTATTTTTCCCTTTCCCATTTCTCCTCTTGTTTTAAAAACATAAGCACAGGTGGCGTTTTAAGGAATATAAAGATTAAGTAATAAAGAACAATAGGTGGCTTGGGTGAATCAGTCATGTAGGTTATTTGAACATCAACTAGGGATCAGTTTGCAGGACCACATTTATCATTAGACCTTAAACTGCTTAAATTTAAACCACTAAAGCTTGAAATCACAAGGTCCTTGAGAAAGATTGATGATTACCTTCATATTGTGGAGTTTCTAGAGCCTGTTTTGTCACTTACCTGGCAGGTGATATCCAGACTGTCTGCCATGATGACGCATCTCACCTCTTGACTTCTGTTTCTTCCTCCTCCTTGCTGCCTCCTTTGTGTCTTGGCAGACAAACAGAAATGACAAGGCTCAGGAGTTCTTTGCAAAGCAGGCCACAGAGCTCCAGAACCAGGCCGAGTGGAAGGATTGGTTTGTCCTGCCCTTCTTGCCATCCCCAGACACCAACCCCACCTTTGCTACCTACTTTTCTCGACAATGGGCTGACACTTTCATCGTGTCCCTCCACAACTTTCTGAGTGTCCTGTTTCAGTGCATGCATATCCTTTGCAGGCATATTGTAGACTATATAATAACTGCATAGTTACTGATTTCACTGCAGACATTTCTTCCACAAAGTACTGAAGGATCCTGGACTTGTATCCTGTGAGGGAGCTGGAGAAATTGTGGTTATTTTTGTCTGGAGTCCAGGGAGTCATAAATCTTAATTTTGGTGCTGTATTGTGTGAAGAAATAGCTGACACATGGGCAGGACTATAGCAGCTGCAGGGTGGGGAAGCAGCTACTTCTTGGTGAAACTAGCCAGACTTGAGAGCATCCTTTCTGTGCATGTCATGGGTCCCTGGGGATATCATTTGCTTTTGCTGAGATTTGGGAGCAGATGAGAACACTTCTTGGATTGGAGCTTCCTGCCTGAGTTAGTGTTTGGGTTATTCTCTCTGACAGTGACCTCATTGTTCTTCAGATTGCCAGAAAACAGGGCAGTTTTAAGATCGTGTGTGTGTGTGTGTGTGTGTGTGTGTGTATACATGCACATTGTAGGGGGTATGGGAATAAATAAGAATTGTGTAAATGCCTCACATTCTAGTCAGTGTACCATTTTGTCCTGGAAGGCCTGAGATCCTGAGGTGCTTTCATGCATCATTGTGATGTCCAGGCTGGAAATCTAGGGGAGGAAAAGGCAGTCTGTTTTGAATGGGGCTGCTTGGTGTGATGCTGATAAAGTTGGGCGTTGATATCCCCACCCACTGGCCACCATTTTGACCTCTGGGAGACTGCTTTCTCAGAGGTTCCTGACTTTGCTCTTTCTTTATGTGTTGTGGAAGAGTGTAAGTGTTACTCTTGCCAGGTCTTTATCTTTTTCTTTCTCTCTCGCCAGCTGCCCTTTCTTCCTAGAGGCTGTCAAAGAATCTGGTAGGGTGGCTACCACGTGGCCATGTGGATTCTCAAGGGCAGTTGAAATGGTCGCTCAAGATCTTCGTGGCCAAGATTTTGCCAACCAAACTAAGGCATGCATGTTTGGAGTCTGAGGCCCTGTCTGCTCTGCCCTCCTTCTGACTGAAGCTGTGTGACTGGAAAGGCAAAAGGCCAGCACCCTCAGCTAGAATGTAGGTGTTCTTGAGGTGGCATGTGGCCATGCATTCTGCACAAAGCTATCTCTTCTCAGTCTAACCCTTGGCTCAGGAGAGGTTCATTGTTGAGAGGGTAAAACCTAGTACCCATCCTGCTTCCAGGGTTGCTGTCTGTTGAATGTCTGCCTTGACCTTGCAAAAACTTAGACTGGTAGTGAAGCCCACTGAATACTGCCTCTTACTGCTGGAGTTTGGAGGGGAAATGCCAGATTTAGATTTATGTCCACACAGATTTTTATGTCTCTGAGTCCAAAGAAAATAAAGCCCGCAGACTAGGGAAAGACCAGTTTATAAAGCCGGGACAAGCCCACAGCACTGATTCTATACTGTTTGCTGTTTCTTGAGTTCAAGTGTTTGGCTCCTGTGTCAGGAGCTTTCAGATGTTCCTAAGCAGGCTTATTCTTTAACTTTGTGCACCGGTTCCTGTGATCCTGAACTTTGATGCAGAGTGCCAGAGGACCAACCAGGTTCAAGAAGAAAACGAAGTTCTGCGTCAGAAGGTTTGTGCTGCGTAGGCTTGCTCCTTGGGAGGACTTCTGCACTGTGGGTGAGAAATTGGGTCACGGCTGATTACAAAAGGCTGATTACATATAGAGCTGAACTGTTTTTCGATGAGAGCAGGTAGTCAGTCAGCATTGAGGGTTTAGGACTGTATCAGCCTCTGATAACCAGAGGTGAGATTCATGTTTGAAACCTAAGCAATATCGTAATGCAAATGAACTTGTTAAGAAGATGACTGTGTATATTCACACCAGCTTACAATCCTCCTGTTTGCATGTGTCATTTTGTCTTCCTGGTCATGTTACATATACAGCCACATTCATAATGTTCACAATCCAGGTGTAAGTTAGTCATTCCTACTAAGCTATGTACTTCTCTTCTTCAACCCATGGTTGCCTTTACATTTTGCCTGAGGAGCATTGATTTCCCTGTCCTGAAATGAAGATCTCTACCAGTGATATTATCAAGTAAAGGAAGATTCAAAGCTGTAGGTTTTGAGGTTTAAGATTCTCAGATTTTGAGGATATATGTATGCTTAGTTTTCTTGAGGCAGAAGGTTAAAGATGCTATAATTCATTTAAAATTTTTTTCCGTATGAGCTCCAAAGCCTGACTTTTTATTTTTTATTTTTTATTTTTTTTGCGGCACCGGGGATTGAACTCACGACCTTGCGCTTGCCAGGCAGGCGCTTAGGCCGCTGAGCTAGATCCCTGGCCCCATTTTTTAGATTCTAAAGAGCAAAGTAGGATTGAGTAGAGTTCTTTTTCTCAGTAAATTAAGGAAGAAGCAAGTCCAGTGGTAAAAAGGAAGCATGTCAAATAGTAAGAAAATGGACTGTGGGTGTCTTAACAGTTTTTGACTTTCTTACCTCACTGTGATACAGGGCCAGCACCTGCTCTTTGGTTTTTCTCTGAGGCATAATGAGCAGAAATGCAAAGGACAGCTTGGTGCCACAGGAGAGTGGCACCTGGAGCCAGTGAAGTTGTGTTTGAATGCAGAGTGTCTAGAAATCTTGCTCAGCAGAAGGTGGGGTAAGATATTGGCTAACTCAGCTCTGCCCTATGCAGCTTTTTGCCTTGCAAGCTGAAATTCACCGGCTGAAGAAGGAAGAGCAACAATCTGAAGAGGAAGGGGCCTTGGTCCAACACAAATTGCCTCCTTACGTCTCCAGTATGGACCGCCTGGGGGATTCCGAACTGTGAGTGTGCGTGAGGGCCCAGCTGTGGGAAGGTGGCTGCTGCCTCCTCTCCTCTGTCCTCTGTCCCCTGAGTGTACCTCTATCCCCTGAGTGTCCTATGTCCTCTGAGCGTCCCCTGCCTTGCCTGTGGCTTCCGTGCCTGTTGGAGAGTATTGCCAGAAAGCCCCTGACACACCTCCTCTTGCTCAGTTTTATGAGTGAGGTCCCTGTGGCCACCAAAGTCATGCTTTTTCTTAATTCGTTCTGCCAGGATCTTGTACATCCTGGATCAGTACAACTCAACCACCATGATAAGGTTTCGTGTATTAGAAAGAGTGTTTCAGTGTGGAAGTAGTGGCTACTGAGTCTTTATAAAGAGGTTGGCAGAGATTAGAGAGAGGTATTTGAGTGACCTTAAGAAGCAGCCAGGTAAGACAGGGTTGTAGCTCAGTGGTAGAGTGCTTGACTAGTGTTTGAGAGGCCCTGGGTTGGATCCCTAGCACTGGGAAAAACCAAACCAAAACAAACAAACAAACAAACAACCCCCAAACATAGTAAACACAGAAACCCAAGGGTTAACAATCCTAACAGCAGTAGTTGAAGAGCTAGTGGCACAGTCAGGTGACACAGTTAGTGACTAGTGAGGCAGGGTGCAAACCCAGGCATAGCCAAATATTTCACCATATGAAATGGCTCTAGTTTTTTAGCCAGCACCATCCAGTGAAAATAAAATACAGTACTAGCTAAAGATGGTCATTTAAAGTTCTTTTTAATAGCTTTGTTAAAAAAGTAAAACAAAGTAAGTTTTCATCGTATATTTATTTAGCTCAGTATGTCTAAACTATTTCCACATATTCAACACCTTTTTCATGCTAAACCTTGGAATCCCAGTGTGCCTTACACTGCCAGCACATCTCAAATTGGACTAACCACAGTCGAGGTCCTCAGTAGCCCACATGACCGGTGGCTGTCATACAGCATGGTTCTAAGATCTCCTGGGGCCCTCAAAGAAGAGCCACAGACTTTACTGTTGCTCCAGATATGCTGCTGGTCGCCTTTGTACACAAAGTGGTGCAAAGTGGTACAAAGTGGAATGTTCTTCCAGCCCAGGCTACAGAATCTGGCTAAGGGGCCCTTCATGAGCCTCCATAGCTCAGGTGCTCTGTGTTCTCAGACCCTCTTCATCCCCTCCAGTGCTGTGACCCTGTGTTGTGTCCCCTGACCAGTGCCATGGTGTGCAGCCAAAGGACTGCCTCCCTCTCCCAGTCACCACGAGTAGGCTTCCTGTCCTCACTGCTGCCTCAGAGCAAGAAGAGCCCCTCGAGGTTGTCGTCTGCCCAAGGACCCCCTCCAGCTCAGAGCTCATCCAAGAAAGAGTCCTTCAGCAGTCAGGTAAGTGCCAGTCATGCTTGCAAGTGTTGCCGGGAAGCCTGTGATGTCAGACTGCCAGCTGTGCTCCTGGGCCCCTTTATCAAGCGTAGGCTTGTGTGACTACCTTTGGGACCAAGTTGTCGATGTGCTATGAAATCCTAAATTCGCTTCTCATTTCCTTTCTTTCTCTTTCCCTGCTTTCTGCTCACAGACCAGTGGTAGCTCTGTAGGATGAGAGTAGAGATAAGACTACAATCGGAGAAAGTGGGAGAACAAGGAGGAAGATCCACCTGGTGTACCCACCACCATCCTCACCTCTGGCTGACACTGCAGGGCATTGTGTTGGGACAATGGGCAGATGAAGGGGTGTGCTGGAACTCTGCCTGGTCTCCTAAGCCCCTGTGGTCTGATTATGTCTGTCTCAGTGCTTTAGTGTCTGCCATGCCCTGTGGGTAGATTGGTGGAGAGTCGGTGACCAGAAATAGGCTTTGAAGGGCTCTTCCCTTTTTCTCAAAATCTCCTCTGAACTCACAAGGGTTTGTGACTGTCTGGGTGGCTCAAGTATGAGTTGAGGCAGTGCTGGAATTTTGATTTAATTTTTGTTAAACTAGCATCTGCCTAAAGAGTAAATTAAGAGTTATCTCTAAATGCCTATATTTTACCCACAAGCTGGTATTTGCTGATTTTGCAAAGCATTTTCTGTATTTTTCACTTTTCTAGCATATTGCAAGAGAAGTTCTTTGATGCTAGCTTATGTGCAGACAGCCATGAATTCACTGAGTAGTTTTTCTAGTAGAGCTTGTCAGAACTCATTGCTTTCACAAATACCTACCTGCCTGCCAGAGTGAAAGTGTAACAGACTCAGAGTTAGACTTCATTGCATGGGTGGGGACTCTCTCTTTCAGGATAGTTTTGCTAAGCACTGATAAAGTAAGTGGTCATAGTTCATTCCTTCCTTCTCTACCACCTTTGGCTGGAGTTGCAAGTGCAGGTGCAGTGGTTTGGGGCAGGTTCCGATTTAGAATGGTTGGGTTTGACACCCTGAGCAGGATGTGGGATAAGACAGAGCATGGGCTTTGGAGTCAGACAACATGATTTACTTTCAGCTCTGGCTCCTCGTTTATCATCAGGACTCAGATTTTTTAAATTCACCCCAATTTGCCTGGGTAACAATAGTACTGACTCCCTACGAGGGCAGTAGTTGTGTCAAGAAGAGCCTTCAGTATTTGCAGTGCCTGGCAGACGATAAGCACTCAGTAAATTTAGTAGCTAGTGTATTCCTGAAGGTCCTGGCCAACTTGGATTCTTGAGTGAGTTCTTTAGACTTTACGTGCCATCTGTGCAAGCTGACTATCATCTCAGCCTCTCTGATGGTGCAAGCAGCTAAAAATCAATTGTAGTTATTTCTACAAGTGTTTTTTTTTTGGAGGGTGGTTGGTTTTTTGAGACAGTGTCTTGCTATGCAGTTCAGGCTGGCCTTGAACTTACTGTGTAGCCCAGGCTGAACTCGTAGTTGCATCGATCTTCTTGCCTCAGCCTCCCTAGTGCTGGGGTTACAGATGTGAGCCACCAGGCCCAGCCATAAGTGTTTTTCTGAAGATCTTCGAAAGTAGAATTTCAGCTGTTTGGAATGTTGCCAAATAAGTTTTACTGTTTGCTTTCCAGATCTTTCTCGTGAGCAGCATTTTATTTTGATGGATGGAGCTAAGAGTATTGGGTTCCTTGAAATAAGCTGGATACTGTGGAATCCAGTTTCACTAATTAAAATGGAGGCAGACACAGATACAGCTTCTTTGAGGTTAGGCCTGTGGTCACACTGTTTCAGGAACTGCATGTCACATGATAATATTTGTCTTTTATAAAAATATGTGGTGAGATTGAAATGACATGGGACATTTTCATGCAGTTTACAGCCAAGAGATGAGGGTAAAAGTATGTAATTTGCAGCAAAGCATTTCTTACTTTCACCTTAAAATATAATCAAACAAACGTTGGGTCACTGTGTGTTATAGTAACAGCACAATTTTGAGTTTCTGAATGGAGACCACAGATACCTGTAGTCTGAAAAATCCATTGGTCAAATCACTTGTTTTTTTATTGATGGTGGATTATTTAGACTAAGCATTGATATTTAAACTCTAAAAATAACTAATAGATTTGAGTTTCAAGAAAATGGCAGAATTTCAGAGTTGGAGGGAGGCTTCAAGTTTACCTAGCTCACCTTTCTTCTCCGGTTGATTGCCTCCTGTGATATGGACCTACCTACTTGTTACAGTGCAAAGTATGCCTGTTAAAAAGCCATTAGTAAAGACCTCTTTGTAACTTTTACTCACCAATCATAGCTTTCCCTCTGGCGCTACATGGAGTAAGGCCTCTTGCATGAAATAACCCTTTCCATCTTTTCATGCTAAGCTCTCTGCTCATCCCTCTTCCATGCTAAGCTCTCTGCTCATCCCTCTTGCTGGATGTTGACTCCTACAGCATACTTTCTAGACCTCTCACCATCCTGGGCCCTCTCCTCTGGGGGCACATTCTGACATTTCAATCCCCATGTAACAACTGATGCCCAAATTGTAGTGTACAATCTTGGATTCTTTCTCACCGGTGCCAAATGGGTGATGGGATCACTTCTTGTGATTTTGACATTATACTCCTTTGAACTCAGTATGACATGAGACTGGCTTCTAAATAAGCTGTATTGCTTTGTCAGTGCATATTAAGTATTAGGTGTTTTTTTTCTCTCCACTACACCAGAGCCCTTCTTTTTTGCCGTTAAAGAATAATAAACACATAAAAAACCCTGTATTTTATTGTTAAATTAACAATACATAAATGATTGTACCTTCCTATCTTAAATATTAAGATAAATTGTAAATTCACTTACATTGTAATTCAATGTTATTTAAGATAAATTGTAAATTCTCTTGCATTGTAAATTTCACTCACATTAGCATTTTGCCTGTTTGTGATGGTTCACTGAAACTGTTATCACTGTTCCTTGAGTGTTCATAGCATTATGCTTACAGAATAGGTGGCAACATGCATACTCCATGCTTTCAGTGTGACTCTAGAGGCAAATAAAAAAGAGGAGGTAGCTGCAAAACCCTAGCTCCCAACCTCTTCTGGGATCTCCAACAGTGGTAGCCAGGGAGCACTCAGTAGCAGCGCTGGGCTGCGCTCCACTCCAGTCTTGCCCCCAGCTATATTCTCCGCCTCTCATAGCCACTTAGTGAGCTGTGGGACAAGGTGGGAATTACCTTATTACACAGATAAGTTTTAATTGGCTATAATGTAAAGCAAGTCAAGCATCCACACACTTCTGCACTTCTAACTCTTATTATCAAATTACTCCCCAGCTATTGAGACATTAGTGAGAATAAGAGCTATCCTGGGGCTGTTCCCATGGAGCTGGGTAGCCTGCAGAAAAGGGTGGCCCTGCCCAGTCTTTCTGTCTGTAGGTCTGCATTCTGAGCCCTGCCATCTGGGTGGCTTTGTTTTGCCTCTGGTGAGACCAGATTACTGGAATTTATTTCATGTCCCAGTTGGAGGGTTGCCTGGCAAGCATGGCTAGGCTTTGAATTTGCTCCTGATCTACTCAGGCCACCAAAACTGAATGAGTGTCAACTTATATCAGTCTCTAGAGGGAGAAGGTCACATGATAAAACAGGTTACATTATCTCTTGAACTGTAGGAGTCAGGAAGATTGTGATGAATACAACCTAAGCCACTGGAGTATGAAGTTAAATGACTCCTGTGGGTGAGATTTTTGTACAGTTTGCCCTTACAACTTTCAGTTGCTGGTTACGTCACAGTAAATGTTTGTTTAAATTGCATGATTTTGTAGCTAGACACAAATTTACCTTAACCTCCTCACAAAAGTGATTATAGACAGCTGTGTTCATCAGCTTTTAATGCAGGGTTATCTTTCATTGTTGTGTACCCTTCTGCAGTGACTACCTCAGTTACAGTGGAAGAAGCTTTCTTCTCTTTAAGCAGGATCTGTGGCTCACTAGATATAAACTGTCCTGGTGTTGTAAAAGCAATTCTTAATTTATTGTCCGATTTTTGTTAATACCCATTTGTTGCCAGGCATGGTGGTGCATACCAGTAATCCTAGTACTTGGCAGGCTGAGGCAGGAGGGTCACCATGAATTTGAGGCTAGCCTGAACTACATAAATGAGATGCTCTCTCACCCACCAACTCCGTAACAAAACCCATTTGTATTTTCATTTTGAAAACTACGAGCTGTCTAGCGCAGCCTGATTATATACTGGACAACTTCCTTACCATCCTGATTTATAAGAAAGCATTGCCTTCACCCTTCTTTGTGTTGTGTTTTCTACTGTTGTTGGGAAAGTGTCACAGATGGCTTTTGCCCTAACTGGAGAATTAGAAGCCTCTCCATACCATCCCATAGGGCCAGTTGAATCAAGCACTGTTTAACACTGAGTATTGGAAAGGAGAGGACACTGTTTATCAGATGCAGGGAGTGAGGAAAGAAGAGGGCCTCAAAATGCTTGTCTACTTCTGTTGCATTTCTTCCTTTTGGTCTCTGAGGCAGGACACCCATGTTGTGCACAAAGAACATTCAGGTAACAGGTAAAAAATGTAATGAATATGACAGCTCCTAGACTGGGATGCAGCTGTTCTCACAGGGCTCCAGAGCATCCTTGAAGGGGTGGTGCATAGCAGGAGTCCACCTCCCCAACCTTGCCTTGACAGCGCTCAACAAACGGGACTCTTCCTCCCTCCATCTTCCGAAAGCTCCTTTAGGATGGACACTTCCCTCTCAGTGGGTCTTGCCCCCTAGGACACATGGTTCTAATATTTGGCATTAAAATGTGCTGTGAGTGATCAGCACAGGCTTACTATTTTTGCTTTCTTTATGAATAGGCCAGCATATGTCTTTCTTTCCTGTTTGTCTCCAAGGGAATGGAAGAATCCACAGAAGTAAAACTCTCGGTCAGCATTGTGGTCCGAGACAAAGGGACCTTCCTTTCCTTGCTCCTCTGGTTCCACACAGAGTCCTTATCATTGTCTTTAAATTATTGTTGTCAGGGCTTCTGCTCCTGTGCTTTAGATTTTCTAGAACTTTCTTACAGGTTTGAATTACTCCTTATGAGTTGAACTTACCATTCATTCCTTTAAATATTTTCTTCTTTCTTCTTGGGGCAGAAAATGACCAGTGTTTCATGCTTCAGAATCTGTTGTCCCTTATATATGCACTAATTCCCTTTTTAAAATCTCTTCTTTTCAGTGGATACCTACACCTGTAACCCCAGTACTCTAGGAGGCTGAGACAGGAAGATCACAAGTTTGAGCCCAGCAACTAAAGAAGACCCTGTCTCCAAATAAAAAAGGGGGAGGGCTGGGAATGTAGCTGAATGTGAAGACCCTTGTTTTAGTTCCAAATATCTCAAAAAAACAAAACAACAAACCCAAAAACCTTTTATTTCCTCTGGGTATTCTGAGACTTGTTCCTAAAAGTTTTGATTTGGATCTGATTGTGCCAGATTTTCTTTTCTTTGTACATCCTAAAGGGATCATCCCCCGCACAAGACTTTCAGTCGCATGACCATAACCAATCAACTTTTCTGTAAATCCACAAAAAACCCAGTGTGGTAGATCTCCTACCACTTCCTTTACTTTCGCTAAAATACTCATCAGATGTGTGCTTATACAGATTGAGCATGTCTAATCTTAACATCCGAAATCTAAAAGTGCTCTAAAATCTGAAACTTTGAACACCAATGTGACATCACAAGTGAAAAATTCCACACTATGAAACAAAATTATTAAAAGTATTACATAAAATTACCTTCAAGCTGTATATGTAAAAAGTGTATGAAATATAAATGAGTTTTTACTTTACATTTGGGTCTTATCCTCAAGATATCTCAGATACCCGCAAGATAGCACAAAAATCCCCAAATCCAAAAAAATTCGAAACACTTCTGGTTCCAAGCATCTTGGATAAAGGACAGGAGATACTCATCTCTCTCTCTCTCTCTCTCTCTCTCTCTCTCTCGCCTGCCTGCCTGCCTGCCTGCCTGCCTGCCTGCCTTCCTTCCTTCCTTCCTTCCTTCCTTTTTGGTGCTTCAGACTGAGTCCAGGGCCTTTGCACTGAACTACATCCCAGCCCTTTTTAAAAAACAAAAGTTGAACTTACCACTTATTCCTTTAAATGTTTTTTCTGCTTCAAGTCTCACTGAGTTGCCCAATGTGGACTCAAACTTGTCATCTTCTTGCCTTGGCCTCTGGGCTGCTGGGATTATAGGTTTGTGTGCTTGGCTCAACTTGTAGTAGAGTAGGTGTGGTAGATGTTGGGATCTTCCTTCTAGTCATTCATTGCTTCTGTAGTTTCTTCATCCATCTGTTATTGCACTCACTTACATGTTTAGTCAGTTGTTAGGGTCCTGTCAGGCAGGGTGCTGGTGTTAGGGACACAAAAATGTATAAGGCAGGGTCATTGTTTGGGATTAGGAGGTGAACTTCTTAAGTGTGCAAGAATCACTGTGCAGTGAATACACAGGTTGACCAACACCCTGCTCTTCTCCAGCTGTTTATCCATGTAGAAATTCTCAACCAGAGTTTTTATGAATTTGTTGGAAGGTCTTTATAAGTAATTAACATTGTGTTGTGACTTACCCCCTTTTTTTGTTTTTATATTTTTTGGTTTTACAGTTTCAAACTCATAGAACAGTTGCAAGAATAATACAGAAACCCCCCAGCCCCTCCATCCTTTTGGGTTTTAACATATTGCCTTCCCGTCAGGAATTTATGAGAATTCCTGGTTCCACTCAGTCTCAGCAGAATCTATCTAGTTCTAGAACTTCTGCCAGTAGGAAGGTAAGAAATGATACCTGAATGCAGTTTTAATGTGCTTTTCTCTTATGAGTAAAGTGGTAGATCTTTTCACATATTTAAAGTCTGTTATTACATATTTCATGTAAATTGTTGTCTCTTTTCCCATTTCTCAATGTAAATGTTGCTTGTTCCCCCTCAATTTTTAAGTTTATCATGTATCAAAGATACTAGGCACTGGGCACAGTGATGCGTGTCTCCTATCCCAGCCACTCAGGAGGCTGAAACAGATTGTGAGTCTGAGGTCAGGCTGGACAATTTAGTGAAACCCTGGCTCAAACTAAGGAATTTTTAAAAAGGGTTGGAACTACTTTATATCTTTTGGGGATATTGTATAAATTTCTTTATGTAGATTTCACGTACTTTATCTTATTGTTTATGTAAGTTTTCTGTCACTACTGGGAGATGGTATTTTCCTTAGAATTGGTTACTTTCAGCTAGATTTGCATTTAGGTCTACAAAGAAGTTACCATACTTACAGTGATTGTGAGACACATTAAACTTTGAGGACCTCTGCCTGTTCTCAGTGCACTGAACATGTGGGCTTCTGAGACTAAGTTTTAGGGAGTTATCCTGTTTCGTACCCTGAGCATTACTTAGTTCCTTGAGTCTCCTCTGCTGTTCCTTTTGCTCTCACACATACCCTTCACAGAATCTACTTACAATGTTATGTTGATTGATTTCCATTTTCTGAAATATTCTGCTTACAGATCACTTTGGCAGGTTGATAAATCTGTCAAACTTGCATAATTGTTGTTCCAGAATTTTGTGACATTCTCACTTTGACAACTGACATCAACCCAGGAAACCAGTCTTCCTTCTCAGCACTTTGTGTGTCACTAGCTGTGGAGTTCTCGTACCACTTTTTAGACTCTGCCAACACAGCTGAGCCTCTGGAGATATGTTTTAGAGCTCTTGTTCCCCTCTGGGTCGGAGGATATGGGAGGAATGAGTGGGTTTGTGTGTAGAATTGGCCCCGTGGATCCCATCCCAGGACCATGTGTGGGGTGCCTTTGTTGCCCCAGCACCTCTGCCTTCGGTCGTCTTGACTGCCTGCTGCTCTTGGGAAGGGAATATAAGTCTGGGGATGGGGTGGACATTATTGGGTTCATTCTGTGTTGCTGTAGGCTTGGTGGACCTTTTTGCTCTTGGTCTGAAAGTGAGCCAGAAAATCCAGTTTTTTTCCTGTCCCATTTATCTTACTTAAACATTCTTGGATTTCCAAGATGCCTATTAAAAATTTCTGATTGTCTAGTAGTCATTTTCAGATACTTTAGTATTTGTTATTATTGGCTGTAGTCCTACAGTTGGCCCAGAATGAGAGATGCCTCATGTTCGCTTTCCCTTCACACAGGGTTCTTGTTACACATGTGTTTTTTATATTGTGCAAACATACAGTTGTGTGTAAATGTTTGTAACACAGGGTGGGGACCTGGCCTGCCTCGGTCATTATGCTTACAGATTGCTCCCATTAGATGAAGGAGGCTATCTGCCTGTGTCCAGATAAGACAGAGAATAGGCTGAGGGTGAGGACAGGCAGGAGGGAGCCCAGACTGACAGTTCTACCTGCTCTTGAGCTCTCTGCCCAGGCCAGCCAGGAGTTGCTGGAGAGAAGCCACTCACTGCACTTGTTCCCTTCCTGGACACTGTTACTGCCTGGGCAGCCAGGAACAGACTTCACTGCCCGCTTCTTGTCCCTAGGCCACCAAGGGAAAGGACCTGACAGCTGGGGCCAAGGATGGGAAAAGCCTCCTGGGTGGACCAGGCCCTGGAGAGTCGAGCTGGGCACAGCAGCGGCAGCGGCGCCTACAGGACCATGGCAAGGAGCGAAAGGAGCTCTTCTCCACCACCTCCTCCCAGGTATCGGGCATCCCTTAGCTCCCCCAAGTTCTGCTGCTCTGCAGGTGTGGGCTTGCCTAATTGTTCTTCACTCTTGCCCTTTGGTGGTTTGGGGCGGTATTTTGCATGGCTTTTCCCTGGCACCATTTCCTCAGGCAGGGCCTGAGAATGCCAGGCCATGGGAAGGCTGGGAAGGGGCTGTAGTGGCCTGGCTGGGCCTGGCCTGCTGGTTTCTCCCGGGGCTAGCTGTGTTTGCTGCATACCATGGGTCCTGAGACTGGGTACCCGCCATGTGGCTTTTCCCTGTTTTGTGGGTGGCTGTGCTGAGAGCTGCAGCCCAGACTCTTGCAGGCACACCTGGGCTAGGCTTCTCCTCCTGGGAAAGTAGGTAAGGTCTGTGCTTCTGGCAGGATAAGCTGCTTCCAGTTCTGCCTATACCCAGATGGGAGACAGAAGCCAGCGATGTACTGGTTCACCTGCTTGGTCATTTATCTCTTCGGGGTCTTCTTGCCTATTTTAATGGCATTTTTGACAATAAGCTGTTCTAGTTTGGTGGTAGTAGATCCTAACCACTCAGATCTCAACTCATTCTGTTGTTGAACTAATCCACTTGTCACCCTGAGGGCAACTTGAGGAACACCAGGACAGAGTGGCCAGTTCTCCTGAGCCTGGGGATTGTGAACACAGAGTAGCCATGGAGTTGGTGATGGGGGTCTCTACCTGCAGCTGTTCGTTTGCCTCAGCTCCTTAGGCGTGGGCCCCACTTCCCCGGAAAAGGTGCTAGTCAGTGTGGGGTGTGCTGTGAAGGCCAGGGGAACACTACGAACTGGCTCTGCCTTGAGGTCTGCCCTCTGCCACTCTGACCTATGGCAGGATGTCCAGCTCCTGCTTTCTGGAATTTCCACAGCTGTAAATGGGGCAAGTAATAGCATCTATTGTGGATTTGGAGAGGTGAGCTGAGAAAATCTATAAAACACAGTCCAGCTCTGGTGCCTAGGAGGTTCTCATTAAACATATCTACTACTTTTGGCCAGTCCTGTGTCACAGCCAGGGTGTGTCGTGACAGGGAGGTGGGGAGCAGAGTCCATAGGCAGTGGCTACCCCGGGAGTTGCTGTCCCTCTCCCAGGATGCACTGGGTGTGGGCAACACAGCCCAAGCTGTGCTGTGGACTCTATGACCATCAAGTGTCTTCACTGTCCTCCTGAGTGTGGGAACCTCCTCCTAGCTGACGTATCACTGCTTTGCTGGCCACAGTGTGCAGAAAAGAAGCCGGAAGTCAGTGTCCCAGAAGCTGAGCCCTCTCCGGATCTCCATACAGAGCCAGTGGAGTCACTGACACGGGTGCCCACAGCTGGGCCCGAGGGAGCAGGAGGCCGCGCGGAACAGCCCTTCATTGTGTTGGGGCAGGAGGAGTACGGGGAGCACCACTCATCCATCATGCACTGCAGGTGGGCCAGGCCGGGCCGGGCAGCCAAGGGGTTGTGCATGTCAGGGTGTGGGCAGGAGTGTGGGGCTGGTGGTGGGAGGTGGGTGGTCTCCAAAAGACCATGGTCCCCCATGTCAGAGGAGGGCTGGCCCACTGCTGTCTGGTAGCCTTTGGGGGCTGCTGTGCAGTGGTCAGACCCCGGCCTTTCCAGTGTTTCTCTGAGTTTTAGAAATAAGCTGCCTTCTGTTTTAACCTCTAGGACTCTTCAGTTTTAAATTGCTTTGTGGGCAAAGACATGGTGCTTAATGAGTTTTTCTTGAGTGAATGAAAATTTCTAGCTGGTGCTCAGGCTTTGAGTGTAAGCCTTTTGGGATTATTGTTGAGTACAGTTGGGAAGTTGGACAAGTGGTTATCTCAGCATTTGCTGAAAAGGGTGAGGCTGGGTGCCCACATCTCCTTTTCTCTGTCATGTAGAGTGGATTGCTCAGGGAGGAGAGTCGCCAGCCTGGATGTAGATGGGGTCATCAAAGTTTGGTCCTTCAACCCCATCATGCAGACCAAAGCATCCTCTATTTCCAAGTCACCGCTGCTCTCCCTGGAATGGGCTACAAAGCGGGACAGGCTGGTGAGTGACATTTCGTCTGCTTAGGTGCTTTGTCTGGGGTCTCTGGGCTCTTCACAGGCTAGGTTGAGGCCAAATCCCCACCCACTTCTTCATCACTGGGGATCAGGTACCGTATGTCCCAGACTTGCCTAGCAGGCTCTCGTTTGCAGTGGTGGTGAGGTTATTGTATTAATAAGTAAAAGGAGGGGACCTGGTACCCCGAGGGCCTGCCTGGCTTCCCATCCTCTCCTGCGCATCTCTGCTGCTCACCACTTTCTCAAGTGTGCTTCCTCCTGCCGCTGAGAGCCCTCTGGTCTGTGCCCAGGGGTGGCAGCTTACATTGAGGGGAGGGGATGCTTCAGTTTGTGATTTCCATGGGTCTGGTGGCTCCCAGGGAGAGCAGTGTTCTTTTCCCTGGACTTTAATATTTGAGGCAGGATTTGTGTGGTTAAGAAGGTAAAATTGATTTCATGCTTTTTCTTCTAGTTTGTTTACCAGGAATTCTACCATGTAGCCCAAGAGGCAAGCACTGGCTTGCTATAATTTTTGATGACTATAGGATTTATTCTTAGGGGACTAGCATCTCAGGGCCTTCTCTGGAACAGGGTCCATTTGCCAAGAAGATGCTGAGGTCAACATTTCGCTAATATTTCTTCATTTCATTTCATTTCATTTCATTTCATTTTTGTCTTTTTGAGACAGGGTCTTGCTGTGTAGTTCAGGCTGGCCTTGAATTCTCTTTGTAGCCCAGCCTGGCCTTGAACTCACGGTGATCCTCCTGCCTCAACCTCCCAAGTGCTGGGATTACAGGTGTGTGCCACCTTGTCTGGCTTAGCTAATATTTCTGAGGAAAAGATACCTTCAGACTGGGCTGCTTCTGTGATATTTATTATCATCTTCGAAGCTTTTTACCATATAAATCACAAGTTCCTGGAGGCAAGGACAACCTTTTTGTGTTTTTCCTGAGGTCTTTATAGAGCCAGAGCCACAGTCAGAATTGTTCCCTGGAAAGGCAAATGGTCAGTGACCCAGACCCAGTGATCAGCCAGGGCCGGAACCAGGAATGGGCAGGAATCTGAATTAGAACAGCTGACATGTACAGTCAGAAGAGAAGAGGGATGAGTGGAGGGTCTTGCGTAACCAGCTAGCATATTTTCACATGTTCCTGAGGTAGCACATCTTTCCCATTCTTCAGGTGCTGAATCAGTGTTTTCTGTTGCTTTAATGAAATGCCTGAGGCTGGGTACTTTATAAAGAAAAGAGGTTTATTTAGCACACAGTTCTGGAAGTTCAAGAGTATAGTGGCAACATCTGTCTGGCTCTGGTGAGGGCCCCCTTGGCAGCATCACAGCATAGCAATGGCATGAGAGGAGTGTGTGCTGGAGGGAGAGATCCTGTGGCAAGACAGGAAGCCAGAGATAGATTTAGGCACCAGGCTTGAAAGAGCAAGTGAGAGAGTGGGTGCTGACTCTGTGAGACATGCGTTAATCCTTGCTGAAGGAGGAGCCCCGTGATCTAGTCGCCTGCCATCTCCTACATCATACCCTCTCTCATATGACCACACTGCAAACTAAGTCTCCTGCATGAAAGCTCTGGGGCACCACTCAGTCACACCCAAGCAACTGTGGTTTTGCTTCTTTCTCAGTTGACTTGGTGTCTTTCTGTAATTTTTTGTTTGTTTGTTTGAGACATGGTCTTGCTATGGAGGCCAGGCTGGCCTCAAGCTCACAGTGATCCTCCTGCCTCAGCCTCCTGAGTGCTAGGATTAGAAGGGTGCACTACCAGGCCCAGCCTTTCTCTTAAGTTTTAATTGTGGTCTGTTGTGCCCAGATTTCCCATCTGTCTGGATTCGTGCAGGAGGGGCTGGCCCTGCAGGTGGCCCACTCTGGCACCTCAGAGGGATGGGCTGGCCCACTCCAGAAGTCCTCCCTGACTGCGGCCCGTGGCTTCTTATTCTAGCTCTTACTAGGCAGTGGTGTGGGCACAGTGCGCCTCTATGACACGGAAGCCAAGAAGAATCTCTGCGAGATCAACATCCACGATGACATGCCCAGGTGAGCTGAAGCCCTGCCCAGCACGGTCCAGGCCGCTCTGCTGCAGCTGCTCTGCGGAGCCAAGCCTGCCCTCCCACTCTGGCCAGGCGACTGTCTGACCACAGGCCACATGTGTTGCAGAATCCTGTCTCTCGCGTGCAGCCCCAATGGGGCCTCTTTCGTCTGCTCGGCTGCAGCTCCAAGCCTCACCTCGCAGGTGGACTCCTCGGCACCAGACATCGGCAGCAAGGGCACAAACCAGGTTCCCGGCAAGCTGCTGCTGTGGGACACGAAAACCATGAAGCAGCAGGTACAGGCCCTGCCAGGGCTCCCTGTGGCTGGCGCTCTGTCTGGAGGGTGCGCTGCCCTTGCAC
>RJWT010011142.1:0-23558 GCA_004365215.1 Cuniculus paca
TTTATTCTGCTTGAGTTTTATGGAATTTCTTTAATCTTTAAATTTATGACTTTCACTAACATTAGATATTTTTAGCTATTATTTATTTTAGCTATTTGTATACTTGTTACACGCTATTCTTTTTCTCTTCCATTATAGAATGCCAATTATACAAAAATGAGATTGTTTGGTAATTTTCCCTGAGTCCTCTTTCCTGTCATCTCCATTCCATTATTGAACTCATCCAGAATATTCTGCCAAGTCTTATATTTACCCCAGATTTTATGTTTTTGACAAAGCATTTTTATTAATAGTTACATTATTAGAAGCTTCGAGTCAGGTCAATGGGAAATAAAAGGAAATTATGTTAGTTTTATGTAAACTCTGTGTGGATGCTGTGGTTTGGAAACATGTCCACAGATTTTTAGCCCTCTTTCCATGAGACGTTTCACTTTAACTGTCTCCCATTGAATATTGTTCATCTTATGTTATTTCCTTTCACCAGACAAATAGAATGCACTGAAAAATGATGCTGGCAAGATCATGCCAGAAAAGGCAATACAGTCTATTTTTTGTGGTGCTTTCTTGAGAAACTCACCCTTGAATGCCAGCCACCATGCTCTGAGATAAACACGCAGGCAGCACAGATAGATGTTTAGCTGATACCCACAGCCACGGCTCCAGGAGACCTCCAGCATCAGATAGTGGACACGTATGTAAACAGGACTTCAGATGATTATGTTCCAGTCCTGCAAGCTGCCCCAGGCAAAGCTTAGTGGAGCATAAGCAAAACATACGTTGTTATAGGTCTATATTTGGGGAGTGGTTTGTTATCCATCTATACACAAATTTTTTTTTTAACATTTGGTACCTTGAAATTCTTCTAAGAGTACTGTAATTTAAAAAAAAAAACCCCTAAAACACGTAGGAACTGCTTTGGGACCTCAAAGAGAAAGCTGAAGAAAGCCTACCATTGTGTGTGTGTGAGTGTGAGTGTGTGTGGTGCTAGGTATCCAACCCATGGCTTCACACATACTAGGCAAGTACCCCACCACTGAACTATAATGTAGCCCAAGCCTAGCATGTTAAGGAGATTGTATAAGGCAATGCAGATTTAAATTGAAGAAAATGTGTTTGGAAGTTGAAGGAAAGTAAATACCTCTTCTGTAATGGTCAGGAATTTAACAATATTGAATCCTGTATTTACATGAACAACAGAAAATATCCTTAATAAGTTGCATGGCAAGATAATGTTCGGGTACAGTATCAAAGTTTCCACCTTGCTTTTTCTAGCTACCTGTAATCAAATGTGAGGGGAGAATAATAAGGTAAAGAAATAATGTTACATAAAAGGGACTGTGAGTTGCTACTGTAAAAATATGACTGTATCTAATTCCAAGATATTCCAGGAAGCAAATAATATGAAAATTTTAAAATTAGTTCCAGGTAGAGATCAAAGTCAAAGCACTATAGGGAAAATATGGTCTAAGATGAATCCAAGGACGTGACTACTATCCTTTTTAATATCTCAGAAAGGTTCAAGATGGTCCTCCAAAAAAGACAGAGGCTCCTGTAAGGTTAACGTATGACTTACAGTTTAATAGAACTTTTAAAAAAACATGAGTATTTTCCCACAGCAGCCTAACAAAAAATCCAAAGTAGAAAAAGTATACATCATGCTGGCATAGTCAGTTACATTGAATTGTATCCTTGAGCATTGCTGAGAGTAGATTTTAAGTGTTCTCTCATCACAAAAAAGTATACAATGGACATGTTAACTAGTTTCATTTTCATTTAGCCAGTCTACAATATACCCATATATCAAAACATCATTTTATACCATAAGTAAGTTTTACTTTTAAATTATTTTTAAATAGTGTAAATAAAGGATTATCTCTATGAGAACGATGGCTGTGGCTTATGTCAAATAGAGTGAATCCCAATAAAATTCATAGGAAACTAAAAAAAATCTGAGAGAATTATACTATCAAAAGCTTGGACTAAAGCAAAAAAGACATATAGAATAAAAAATGGCTTCTGGAATCACAAACAAGAGTCAGCAAGAGTATTGAGAAAACTGCTCAGATGCAGATACTGCACAGACCTCTAACAATGAGAAGAGGGAAGAGAAAAGATCAGCAGTCTCATGGGTAGAGCAAAAGACCATACAGAATAGTTCACAGGCAGCAGAACTAAACCCTAATCAAGAAACTTGCAGCATGTATGTATTTGTAAATGTTTGTCAGAATTACTCTTGATAATGGAATCCACTTTCCCAACTTTCGAATGAGTGTCTACAGTACTTACCCGACACCTGTGCTGAGGGTATCTTGAGTGCATATGTAACATATCTTTTCAGTTGGAGGAGTTATAATTAAGGAAGTACACCTAAGGAGCTCATTTACAGCTGGCTCTAATGTACATCAAGACTTTTAATGTTGACAATGAGTTTGATGCCATAAGAGATGAGACTCTGTAGGTCTTGGAAGGTGAGAAGTATATTTTTCATGTGAGAGGAACAGAAATAATTTTTGCCCAGAAGAAAAACTTGTGTGTAAAAATCTATCTGGATGTTTTTTGACACTCATTGGGTCAGAAAGTGAGGTATATTTCCATTTCCCTTGAATGAAGACAAACCTTAATTACTCACTTATAACGAGTAGAGTGTGATAGAGCTAATGTGCTAGGTCTGAAAAAGGCAATATAACTTCTTTTAGGCTTTCTTTCTTGAAGTGCTTACTCTTGAATCCAACCAATATTTTAAAAGAATGTTTGGGCATTGTGAAGGTGTTACCTGTGGGTATTCCAGCCAACAGCCCCATCTGCAGTTCCAAGTAACAGCGTCAACTGTCATCCACTTGATTCAAATTTTGAGATTCTTCCAGCGCCAACAATTTAAGCTGACCTAGCAGATGCTAAGTGAAGCAAAGACAAGTTATCTTTGCCAAGCTATGTCAAGTTTCACGAGACATTGCTATGTTGCTATTGTCTTAGGTCACTAAATTTTGGAAATATAGCAAGAGACATCTAGGGTCTTGTGAAATAGAAACTAAGCATTCCTGTTAAAGCTGAGCAGTACTGCTATTTTTCTTTTCTTGGAAGTTTTGTCATTCACTGCATGATCTGCATATTTATTTATTTTATGGTTTGATAATTTTCAAAAACATAATGAACTCAATGTGTTGACTAAATGCTATTCTGACTACCTCTTTTGAGGAGTTGTAGGATAGTATGTGCAGCGGGAAAAGCAAAAAGTTTATTTGGCAAGCAGTAGGCAGACTGAAAGAGACAAGTTTGAACACAGAGGTTTTACTTTGTTTTGTTGAACCTTTTTGTGTGCCTTGGGCCCTTTGGCAGACTGACAAAACCTATGGAATTCTTTCCACTGTTCCTCTATTTTCCTCTAAAGAAACTATGGTCTACTGACCATTGTCACAGGGTTCTGCGGTGCAAGGCAAACTTGTTACCACTCTGGTTATGCTTACTGTCATGAGAATTGTATCAATGTTGCCTCAGATAGTAAAGTGCTATCAACTGTCCCATTATGCAATTCTACAACCCTCACTGAATCTAAGGAAAATAATCCCAAGGTTGGATCTTTTGCTATGAACTCTGAACCACAAATGAGAGTGATCTTTGAGCTTCTCAATGGTGCTGGTGTCTGACCACTGGTGAATTCCATATTTTCCTAGAGAAGGATGTGTTTTACCTTTACATGGAAGGTAGCCAAATAGTAGGTTCTAAATTCTTCTATCTCATAAAATTAATCCATTTAAAGTTGGCCATTGCCTTACTCCTTTTGTACTCTTTACCAATTTCCTGAAGACAATCTGTTGTCTCTACCTCATTTATTATTGGATGGTGTCTTAGTCACGTTTTTGTCACCAAGATACACAGCTCAATCCTTGAAATTTAAAGGAGGAGAGATTTATTTTAGCTTACAGTTTTAGCGGATTCATTCTATGGTCAGTAGGCTCCAAGGCAGAAACATCATGGAGGAAGGGCCCATTGGAAAAAAGTTTCTCACATCATGGCATCCAGGAAGCAGAGAGGCAAAGGATAAAGTGACAAGGGAGATATCCCTCCAAAGACACACTCTCGGGGGCCCACCTCTTCCCACCAGGCCCCAACTCCTAATGGCACTTTCACCTACTCAACTCATAGTGGAAGAATACATGGATGCATATAGTGCCCCCACAGTCCCATCACCTCCCACACACATGAGAATTTGGGGAACATTTTAGATCTAAACCATAACAGACAGTGTCATGTTCAAGCTTAAAAGAGCCATTATAGCAATTTGTGAGAACTGGCTTTAGGTATTCTTGCCAAGACATTTACATTCTCAGAGTACACTCATGCTAATAAATGTATTCCCTTCAGCCAGGTTTATATAATGCTCCCTATTCTCAGGTCCATTCTCCTCAAGATCCATTTCTAGACCTTGCCAGTAAAGATGAGCAAAACTTGCAGATATATGGATAAGTTATTTAATTTTGCCTCCAGAATTATTCTACCCTTCATGGGCTATACTAAAATTTAGTATACTAAATTTTATAATATATATAATATAGTTTAGTATACTAAACTATACTAAAATAGTTATTGACCTATAGTCAATGAAGAGAGGCAGGGTAGATCCTATAGGACAAAGTTTATCTTGCAAACATCTACTTTACTTGAGATCACTGTATGGTCTTGGCAACAGAAGGCTGCTGCTTTGGAAAAGGCAGGGACTACTTCTGATGACCCAAAGTGTTTAGATGAAACTGGGCATTCAAGATTGCCAGTAAGAC
Organism: Cuniculus paca; assembly: GCA_004365215.1. NCBI lineage: Eukaryota > Metazoa > Chordata > Mammalia > Rodentia > Cuniculidae > Cuniculus > Cuniculus paca. Next base: position 4,776 of record RJWT010011142.1, read on the forward strand.
CTACACACCCCATTCTTTTAATGACATTTGTCCCCATATTGTTCCAATGTAGAGATACTACGCACAGTAATGTTTTGCCTTTTACATTTCTCTATCCCAATATGCTATAGATAAGACTCTTAGTCAAGACCCTTAGTGTGATGCCACAACACACGAGCAGTTAGCCTTTCTCCCCACACTTCGAATTTGTGACAGTAGTTATCCGACTGTTTCAGTTAGAAAATCCCATACTAAGGGGCTTTTTCTCTAGAGCCCCTTCATGTACCAAGTCTTAAATTGGTTTTTAGGAAAGCAGAGGCTTAAATGATGACTTGGTAGAAATGGTTTGTTTGGGAGATAATCCCAGGAAACACAAGTGAGAGAACAGATAGTATTGGACAGACGAAAAAGAAAAAAAACTAGTAAATAGTATACTGTTGTCTTGGTTGTGACCGAAAATAATTGGGACCCCATTCAACCTGAGTTTTTGTTTGTTTTCTTTTTTGTTTTGTTTTGTCTTGAGACACATCTCACTATGTAGTCCACGCTGACAGTGAACTCACGATCCTCTTGCCTTAGCCTCACAAGCGGTGGGATTCCAGGCATGTATCACCATGCCCGCCTAACAACTTGTGAACTCACAAGAAGCTTGTAGAAAATGCTTCAGAATTGTCTCACCAAAAAATTGGAGACCGGCCTGTTTAGGTAAGCACTGCTACTGAACATCGTTTGAATGTTGGACTCATGGTTATTAGCCCTTCTGCACTTTTAAGCTGTTCCTATGCATCTACTGCATGACCTCAGACTCCAGAGAAAGTCCTGAGGCAGAAAAGCAGTGATGTCATACTTGAAGGGAGGCACTGATAATATACATCACATTGTTTACCTCTGCTGCACTGAAATCAGAGGGGCTAAATGTGATTTAGTTTGGCATCATAATGTCTATTACATGTAGATTTGTGATTGAAAGATTGTCAAATTTCAATTAGCAGCTGGAATACGATTCACTCTCAATTCACACTGACATACCTCTGTCAGTCCATGAATCCATAAGGCTTCTCCAGCCTAGAAGCTCAGTAATTTTACATTCCCTTTCCTGGGATATAATAAGTCCTGCTCTCTACCTAAGTGGGTCATGCGACCGGGTTTTAGACAGAGGCTGGGGGACAGAAGTAAAATATACCATTCCTTGTTCTAGGTCCTGAAATTATTTAATTCATTACTTGTCAGATAGGAGAGAATTCAGTGGGAAGTTGTTGGAGTCAGATGGTGGAAAAAAGCTGAACCCTCGGGTCAATGCATGTGTCAAAGAAATGCGAAAATTGTCAGAAGTCAAAATAGTCACTTAAGTCAACTCTAACAAAATTTTGAAAAGTAAATAAAGCCAGGAGAATGGAAGAATTCTTTTGCATGAATGCCTGATAAGTAACTATCACAAATGCTGCTAGGTTCCAACATTATGCAAAAGCTACTGCAACTTTATACAAAAAGTACTTCTACAAGGACATTTGCTAAACTGTCTGCTCAGCAAATGATTGAGGCCATTGTTATTAATCATTGTGTTCAAGGATTATTGTTTCATCATATCTAATGTAATCCTCCTCATTTTTGCTTTTAAAAACTTTCCCTTGTCATAACCTCTTTGAATATACCAATGATTTACTATGGTACACACACTTCCATTGCAGTGCTCAGTACTCTTAAATAAATATTATTACTTTTTGAGAAAGATTTTCTGATTATTTCTGATATTTGAAAGAGAGTAGCCCGTGCTAATTACCGAACTCCCATCAGAGAGTGACCTACATGAGAAAAAAAGCTGTTTGAATCCACAGATAATTTGGCTTGCTGTTCTAGCAGTTAGTGTTAATTTATTGGGCTAATACAATCAACATAGTATCTTACATAAGACTAGTACTTTCCTAGTTTTCATTAAGCTTAGTTATTGAGGAAATTATTAGTTATAGTGTCTGTATTTTATAGGTATGTGATGAGAACTGATAGAGTCATGTTGGTAGTTTGGTTATAGCCTCTAAGAACTATAGGCAAGAGGTCCATTTGAAGCATTAGTATCATTATTTCTAGCTAATGGAGTCTTTCCCTCCTGGTTAGGGAAAAGTGTCCATTACTATCTTGCATTTGCTGAACACAACTGAGAAATCCTTCTTCACAGGGCCCAGGTCATAAACAGGAGAGGAAGAACCAGCATGAAACACTGCTTTTTCTTTATCCCATTGGCAAGAAAATATACTGGATATAAATACACATAAGTCAGAGAAATACAAGTAGGTAATAACTCGAATTGTAGAGGAATATAAAGAAGCTTTCCGGATGTTTAATAATACATCTTGTCATTTTTAAACAAGCATATTAATAATATCTATTCAGTATTGAAACACAAAGTGACAAAGAAGTAAGAAGACTCCCTCTTGTGGTTCTTGAGAATAATAATCCTTGCCATGAGAGCATATTGAGAAAATAGAAATACTGATTTGAAGATGTCAAATAATAATAATGAGGACTTATCCCTTTTTCTCTGACCTGATTTTATGAACCTCAGTAACAATTTTAGGTTGTGTTGATGGAGATTCTCTGGAGAACATTGTGAGCTTGCACAGCTTACCTCAGAGAAAAACTGAGAATGTAATGTTGAAGAAAGGACTCTTCAACTTGAACTAGGAAAAGTCTGTTTTCCACTTGGAATTTTATCCTTGAAAGCTAAAGAGCAAAACAGTTTCCCTCTTTAAGTTTCATCTTGTTCTCCAGTGTGGACTCATACTTGCTCTTATACATGCTTTGGTTAAAGCAGTGAACTTGGTGTAGGAACTAACTCCTACAACATATCCCTCATCAGTATATGTGGGGGTTATAATGTATTTCTATGGTATACACTTTTGTCCCCTGCTTATTTGGAATATTACTGAGGAGTTTTTTTTTTTCCTCAGTTGCAAAGGCTTGAAACAAGAATTTATCATTTCTTAAGGAAAATGGAATGGTGTTGCAATTGGTAGACAACACATACCCAATGTCAGAGTGGCTTCATGTGAAGTTGTGATTTGTTTTCTCATAATCGATGTCCCCTGCATTTTGCTTCTAATATTTCACCATTAGGAAGGTGATATCTTCCAGTTCTGAGGAGGGCTGACATCTGTGTGGAAATCAATATAGCTCTATATCTGTCTTTCTCTCTCTGGTTCTATAGTTAAGATAAACATACCATTCTCATTTTCCCAGGAAAGTCCTAGTGTATGCTGCTGTCTCAGAGTCCTATTTGGTTTGGAATTTGCTCCCTTTTCATTTTTCACTGAAGATTTTAACAATTTCATTTTTAATAAAATAAAGTTTTAAGATATTGGAGGCAATTCTGTGAAAAGGTTTAAACATTACATTGAAAAAATGCATCATTTAGATATGTGACATAGTAGAAGAGAATTTTAAAAATGCACAAACATATGCCAAGAATACTTATTATCCTTTTGTAGAATAATGTCTAGCCAATGAATATAAATATCATTAAAATTTTTCTTTTAATTTTGTATGTTGCTTAAAGAAAGAATTTTAATTTTGAAGACAGTTTTAGTAGGATCTTTTTATTTGTATACCAATATTAATTCATACAATTCCATTTCCCAGTTAATCCACTCATGTTTTAAACATATAATTGTCATTATTTTAAGCATTCTTTGTATTCTCAACATTATCCATTTTGGGGCATACACAGTATGATTACCCTAGTTTTATCTCTGGTTTTTCCACTTGACTTAATGAAATCTTACTTACCATCATCACTTGCTTCCAAGGGCCCACAGAAAAGCTTGTGTATCTAATTTGCTAGTATACTTGGCTCCCCAGTGGCCTAAAGGAAGTAGACTCTGCAGATCTTCGGAAGGATGGTGTTGGCTAGGGTCTCAGTGACAGCATGAGTTAGGCCATGGATTTGATCCTCAGCACTGCCAAAAAACAAAAAGATAAAAGAGAAAGAAACTAATTCATGTAATAATCTCTGTGAAATTGTCCTCTGGAGGAAAGAGCTGACAGTTATTCCTTTATTCCTGCACCAGGATCCTAGGTAAATTTTCCCTGATGATGGAAAACATTTTGAGAAGGTGCCTGTGCCTGTGGTGCAGTTTCATCTATTGAGAAGAGCAAATACCAAAGTTTGCCATCAAGAACAGAAATGAGAAAGGAAGGTGAAGCCGAGCAAAACCATAACTAACATGTAGTTTCCAAGCCAGAAAAAGAAGAGAGAAACAAAAAGCAGGGGCAGCAGGAGAGGTCAAGTTGCACTCCAGGATGTTGCCAAATCTACTGCCTGGCAGACTCTGAATAGAGGTGTTCAGTAGTGATCCCATCAGTGGGAGCTTTGTCCCACTTGTACAGACCCTGAATGCCTGAAATGATAGGGCTTCCCAAGTGGGCAGTATTATCCAAATGCCATGGAACAATCAGTAGGCAAAATTTTTCTGTGAGCTCTTCAAAGCCAGAATATTCTTCCTATTGGTGGTAGATACTTCTCTACGGTGATAGGAATAGTTAAAATGAAAAATTCAAAGAGTTGATGTTGATAGGAATAGTTCAGGGCCACAAGTCATTTATCTATGTATTAACTCCCCTAACACTTGCTTAATATTCAAAAAGTGAGAAGAAATGCAAGACCTCCCCTCTTACCTATTGATCCAAATTGAAAAGTAAGATAAAGAGAGCTTCTGTTCTTTTGCCCCATCAGATGCTTTGTTCTCCCCTTCCTTAGCTTATTCCTGTGCCCTCCTAACATCTGCAGAGTGGGTTCCAGATTGTGTGGAGGAGAGTACCTGGTATCATAAATGAAAGCCCATTATGACTCCACATCCTATTATGTCTGTGAAAAATAAAATATAAAATGATAAAAGTGATGGAATTTTAACATTGGCTCCTAAAACCACCTTACTTTATTTTCCTGTTGGGTGAAGGGAGGGAATTTCCACGGATCTGGAACTAATACCTCTTTGCTGTAGTTTCCTTGGTAGCAGCATCAGAAAGCTGCAGAGGCAATTATATGCATCACTGCTTATGCAGCTTTTAGTCACCCTAAAAGAACCATGGTTACTGGTCTTTCATCCACTATCAATAAATTTCTTTGCTCTGGCATCCAAAGTATTGGATGTAAAGACCACTGAGGCCGTTAAGATGTTTTGCTTTATTTTTCTGGTGCTCACTAGCGTTTAAATCAGCTGCTAGGCAAAAGTATAGCCTGCGTGGCTTGTAAAACTGCTGCCAAGGTTGGGTCCACAAAGGGATCACTTTTCTCACAATAGATGTAGGATCCACCTCTGAGCTCATGTAGTTGTTGGCAGCTAACTGGTGGTTAGAGTGAGGACCTCAGTTCCTCACTAGTTCTTGGCTAGAGGTTGCTGTCAGTTCCTTACTATGTGACCTCTTCAGCAAGGCACTTGGCTTCATTTAAAAATTTCTAAGCTGTGAAAGCAACAGAGACAACCAATCAGCAAGATGAAGGCCATAATCTTTTATAAATTAGTCACAGAAGTGATATGCCCTTTATATTACCATCTACTGACTGAAGGGAGGAGGAAGCAGAGATTACACTGAGGAGTGAATACCAGGAGGTGGGAATCAGTATCAGGCCATCTTTGAGGCTGCCAACCCCAGAAAGCCAAGAAATGGCATTTTGTTGTGCAGTATAACCAAAACTTTCAGAATATGACTTACTACTATTCCTCATGTTATTACATCAGCGTGTTTCATATATTCACTTCATACTTTGTAAGTTATTATCTGGACCAGAATGATTCTCAACTCACATATAGACGTAGCCAAGGACAGACCCTAAGACAGAGGGTGCACTCAACTATGTACAGATTTATGACCCATGCAACTGTAGAAAATAAATAGGTGTTGTGCTAAGTTGCTGAGTTCTAGGTAATTTATTATACAACAATAAATAAACTCCACTTCATTTCCCAACTCCAATTCATTTCAGATCCTAACCTTATCAGGATGAGGACTGAGCTCAAAGTGGTATGTAAGCAATTCTGAGTTACCCAGTAGATATAATAAACATGTGTTTAAAGCTCAAGAAAACAGGGATACTTAGTTGGAGGGGAAATAACTCAAAATTTTATATTTTAAAAAGCAAAAAATCATTGGGGTGGTCATTATGAAGAATAGAATTTTATTTTAATTCCTCATATTTTATGATTAAATGTTGTTTATAATTATGCATGAGGCACTGTAAGCTTTTTAATACCTAGAACTTCTAAAAGTCTCAGTTTGATTTTAAGTTGGAGAATGCTAGAAGGAAACATGAAATGAACTTAGAGGATTAATGAGAGAAAATGTCTATGAGAGATGAATCAGAAAGGTAGTATCACATTAGGCATAAATGATCAGTTCCTTCTACCTAAAACATGTGCAGTCACAGATCGAGAATGCTTAAGAACATAACCTCAGTTCAAAAGTTGAGGCATTTTTCTTGAAAGTGTTAAAAGTTTATAAGTTCTTTTATTAGTGCAAAATTCACACAATGCATCTGGATGGTTACCACGGAGGAGTGTAGGTTATTTTGTCTCCTCCTCTGCAAATGTGACCCATTTTCCTCATCATTCCTGAAAACTTAACTTGTTTTTGTAATTTTTTTTGTATGTTTTTCATGGTTTTCTGCTTCTCTACATCTTAATCTTGCTTATGACATTGATATGTCATTTAGGGCCTTGAAATGCATATAAAATTATAACTTGGCTTTCCATGGCTAACTGATTTATTATATGTTCCACCTTCAAATTCCCAGGAAAGAGACTTCGGTCAGGTAACCATGGTAGAACCAACAACTCTGAAGGGGGAAGAGCTACCCTATACAGAGGCTACTAACATAGTAAAGGGCAATTTTGCTAATTTCCATGACTTACCACAATAAAAGTTATTTCATTTGTGTAATTCTAATGCATATGTTGGGCAGTTTTCTTGGATGACTGTCCCCCAAGTGATGACTCAGAAATTCAGGCCTCGTCTCCTTCCTAGCTCTGATATCCTCACCAAGTGTCCCGTGTCACTCAGAGGGTACAGTGAAGAAGATACACCAGCTCTCAGGATGGGGAAGTAGCTCAGAGGAACAGCACTTGCCTAACATGCATAAGTCCCCGAGTGCCATTCCCAATACTGAAAAATAAAAAACAAAACAAAGGTATATATCTGCTCTCAAATGTCTGTGGCTGGAAGAGACCCATGACACTGGTGAAAACTAGTCATATGTTTCTATCTCACAGGCAAGAGGGCTAGGAAGTATAGTTTAGGTCTATACTCAGAAAGAGCAAACATATTTGATATGTTTGGCCAGTTTCTGCCACAGTCTACTCTTTTGGTCATCAAATATCGGTTTTATGCTTTCTCCTACACATAAAACACATGCACGCCTTCATCCAGTCAGTCACTGCTTTTAGCTCAAAGACCAGGATATCTAAGTGAAGGGTTGGTCTCTCCTTTAGTCCCACATCCCATACTAAAAAGACACATTATTAGTTTTTTGCCCTCCACCTCTACCCACAACACTCAGTAGTAGAACAAACACAACTCAGTAGTAGAACAAACACAGGACAACACTGTAAATATTCTTAAAAGAGAGAAAAGCCAAAAAAAAAAAACTGGTATGATGGAAAACACAAGAAAATCATTAGGCTATAGCAACTGTAAAATTCATTGAGCCACTGAGCTAACACTGTGAGAATCTGCTACTACAGAGCATAAGAAGTCTAGTGACTAGAGTTGTTTCTATCACCTTTGACCATCTTCCTTGCCTATTGCTTTCTGTGGTCCTGGCTCTTCCCTGAAGCAAGTGCTTCCCTGTTATAGTTGACACATTATGTCAACTTGAGAAGTTTAGATGTTCAACTGAGAGACTCAGTAGGGAGCCAGGGTTCTTACTTGTAAATATCCTCATCCTGTGCAAAGGAGGGCAAGGAGATTTTGTGCGTTACACCCCCAAGGTGGGGTGGGGGTGGCCTGCGTACAATATAAGGGAGGAGAAGAGGCTTGGTTCCCCCCTTTTGCTCTGGCTGCTGCCTTGAAGTGTTGCCCCAGTGCCGTGCTACCCTGTTTTGGGGCCAGCTGATTATGGACTGAAATCTCCAGAAACTAAGCTAAATAAACCTTTCCTTGCTTCACTTTGGGTGTCAGGTGTTTTGTCCCAGCAATGAGAGAAAAGTAACCAAGACATTCCCTGTCTATTATTTTCCATGGCCTCCACTGAACTAAGTATTAGGAGTATGCTCTCCTTGGCTATTGTAGTTTTCCGAACTTTACCTTCTTATGGAAGTTGGAGAACCAACCTTTTTGTAAGTCTCAAAGGTCTCAAACATGTCCACTTCATTGAATCCTGGTACTTGGTAATACATTTAATATAAAAAATTAATAGCTCCCTACCTATCAGTATTCATTTTCAGTCTCTATATACCTACCAAAACCAAATTACTTTTCCTAGATATAATTCTCAAGTGTGCTTTTTCCTGCTTCTCAATTCTATGTCTCATCTACTCAGCTTAACGGATACAACCCTGGAGTGATCAGGTTAGTGTGGGAAACCATACTGAAGATATGATTTCTGCTAGAAGCTGAGTCATTCTATTCGACACTGCAGTAGGCCTGTCTCTCTTTTTAAATCTAATCTTCTATGATTTGGAGTACAAAAATAGTTGACTTTTCCATGTAGCAAGAGTTTGGCTTTCTGTATGTTCTCCTTTAATTTTCTTTCTCCGAACTGACCAGTCTTCTCTTAGCTCATTTCTTTCCTGTAATACCTTGCCACTAACAGCCAGAAGCAATAAAAACTATTAGTTCTCTTTTCCAACCACTTTCTCTAAATCTACATGTTAAGAGGTATATGCTATGCCTTTCACTTTGTAACAGATGACAGCTCTACCAGATACTATGTCATTATATTACATGATGATCTAGGCACTTTGCTTATTATCGTTGTGTTCTTGTTAGCCACTAAACAATTGCTAAGCTACTGACACATATTTTAAGTTTTTCTTATAACTGTGGCCTGCTTCAACTTACCAATTTCTGTGGCAGGATAAATAAAACTGCTGTAACAGAGAACTACCAAATCTCAGTGGCTTATTACTGTATTAGTTTCTTTTCCATCTGGGCAGAGTTGATTGCAAATGTTCATAGGTAACATCAATCGTAGAAGCTCTCTTCCAAACATTGACCCAAGGATCCAGGTTTTCGATCTTGTATTTCTACCATTTTCAGTACATGGTCTCCACTTTACCTTATGAGAGAAAAAGAAAACTGCTTTGGACTAGCTGAGAAAAATGACTTTTACTTATGTTTTGCTGGAGAGGGAGGACATGGAGACCACCTAGGCACATGACTGCTAGAAAATTTACTTTAGTTTTGGAGTCAGAAATTTAAAAAAAAAACTTGTTTGGGAAACATCTAGTCAATCTCTGCCACATTATTTGAGAAAAGGATGAATGAAGGGAGGCTATGAAAGCTATATATAGTGCAAAATAAGAAAGATGTTATTCATACCGTATAGATGAAGAAACTGATGCTTGGAGAGCTAAGAAAATTGCCTGTGACCTGCAAAACCAAAACAGACAGAATCAAGCACCAAATATGAGTCTACTTGACTTCATGTCCCAAACAGTTATCACTGCATGCTAAAGCTTTCTTTGTAGTTTTCAAAATTGCACACCCAGCACTACTTATATCTTTATGTATAGTCACCCTGCACTAGAATACTTGAATACATATTTTAGAAGCCACAGCTAAGTATAAACATAGAAAAGATTTGCATATACTTGTTTGCCAATAATCTGATTTTCTTTTTGTGAAAGTTCATTTAATTGCCTTAAGTATTTGCAGACAGCAAATAGCTTCTCTTTCCCCTCATAGATCCATCCATTTATTTTGTCTTTTTCTGACTTAAACAATGAAGTTAGAAACAGAATCCTATAAGAAGTTCTATTAATCTTTATCAGTTAAGCATAAACTCATAACCTGATTCTTGCCCAGCATCTTTCATTAGTTTTATTTGTGTATTTGGAGGGGGCAATAATAAAAACTTTTAAGGGTTCCCTCCTTAGATCCATGATTTTCCACCGCATAATCTTGAGACGTATAAAAGGAAAATAAAAACCTGAAATTAAATTCATTGCCTTTTTAAATTTTATCAACTGTCTATTGAATGGCTGGTTGAATGGAACAACTCCCTAAAAGCACATAATACATTGACCAATCTACTTGGCTATTTTCAATACTTTGTTTTAGATGTAAAAATACAAGATAAGACTTTAGTTGTTAAATAGACAGTAAACAGAATTACGTTGATCTTAGCTTTTGAAGAAAAAAATGCAATGCATACTAACTATATAGCTTGGGTACTAGTGGTACATGCAGCTTTTTGGAGTCACTTTCTGACAATAATGATTTTACCTGATATTGGTGATCAAAGCTGGTAGCCTTGGAACTTTACCTCTCACAAATCCGTCTGGTTCCTTTACAATGCAACCAGAGTTCATAAATGGGCTGTCCACTGTGCTTACAGCAAACTGTATAAAAAGAAGTGAAAAGAGCGGACGACTCATTTATTCTTATAAACTCCATTCCCACTTTGATTTTCCCATTCTCTCTGTTCTGTACATAGAAAATAAAGACTTTTTAAAACAATAACTTGAATCCATACCTGTGGACCTTGCATGCAGAACACAGAATGGTTCTTTACTATCCTTTCTGGAAAAGTGTTTGGTATTTTGCTCTTACCCTATCTAACCACACAAACTCTGAGGCCTGTCCTTTAAGGAAGCATATACATTAGAGAAATATAAATCTCTATTTGTCTCAAATTAAAAGTCAGACATTTAGCTGCTCAGTGAGAACCACACATGCTTTTTATAGAGAGCAGCTGCTCTATACTCAATGTCCTTGTGGCCAAGAAACTTTGAAATTCCCTGTCAATAGTATATAAATGTAGCCATAGACTAAACTACAATTTGGACAAGTCTGCACACACCTGGTGTACTAGTAAAGCTTTCTCCCTTCAGGAGTTTTTCTGAAAGACTGAGATTTATGAGAAATATTTGTCCTAAAGAGTTTGACCCTGTAACAAATTTTTGGTTGTTTGGGTGGATGTGAGATTCTGAAAATAGCATTAAAACTTGCACTTTCATTTAATCTGTAGTCAAAACCTCATTGGATTTAGGCTTAAATCCTGTGGCAGGCACATAAATCCCCCAAGACCTGGTTTTCTCAAGTATAGATGCACAAACAGGGCTTTTCTGGAGCACTGTCAAACACTGGAGTGGGGGTGGGCAAGAGTCTCTCCCACACTGTAACGATGATGGGTGGGATTCTAAAGGTGATCTTCACTCCAAGATTTCTGAACCCTGGTTACCCATTCAAACGTCAATCTAGATATTTATTTGAAGACTTTAGGAGATATAATTAAAGTCTCAAGTTAATTAACTCTATGGTGATTACCTAAGTAGGCCTGCTGAATTAGAGGAGCTCTTTTAAGGCACTATATAATTTTGTTTGAATTTGCTTATTTTTGTATTGTAATTATAATTATCAATAAATGGCCTGTATTTCTGCACATCTTCTGACCACATGAACACCTTTTGTTTTGGAATATCTTTTCAGGTGTATTTACATGACAAACTGCTTTGGAAAGTAAAGGTAGTGTCTCCTCCAAGATAGTTTGCTGTCCAGGATAATAACGATGTTGTCCCTCTCCAGAGTAAAGTATGAGAATGTTTGTTGGCAGTCTCCTTTGTAAGTCTGCTGTTATATAATCAGAGTATCCAACTTGTTCTAGTTCATCAGAATCTTTCATGATGCATAGCACAGAAAGTGATGAATACCAGGAAACCCCTCTATCCTGGGCATCTTACCATCCTAATGGGTTGTGTCTACCTGAAATTTGGGAGACAGGGAAACTAATGCAAACTTCAATCTCATGCTGGTGCTGTGAGAAATCAAGTTCGTCAGTCCTGATTTACATGTCTTGTGTTTTCTTCTCGAATATTTAAAACTGTGGTAGACTAAATTGTTGGGTAGCAAACTGAGAAAAATCTTAATCATTTCTCAGTTCTTCACAAATGTAAGTCTAGTAATTCCTGGAGTTGTGGCTGGAAAGTGTCTATTTTAGGTTAAAGCAATGCAGCATACCCATAAGCTTCCTCTACAGTTTTCCAAAGTTTTATGAAATGGGTAATTCAAAGGCAACCCAAGTTATGAAAGTAACTTATAAGAACTGGTATTTCTGATTCCCCCATTGCAATTTCTTTTTACTCATAAGTTACTTAGAGATATGTTGCTTGATTTGCAAACATTTAGGAATTGTTCTAATTATTATTATGTTACTGTTCTTCAATTTAATTTCACTCTAGTCAGAAACTAGTCTATGATTTCAGTTCTTTGAAGTTTGCTATCATTTTCTTTGCTATATTTTGGTATATGTTGACGTGCATTATGAGTATAGGTGTAGTACTGTGTATATATTAATTAGGTGAAGGTGATTGCGTTTAAGTCTATTTCTTACTGACTTCAATTTTTTTTTTGTTTGCTTGTTTGGTCAGTTATTGTAACATTTCCAAGTATGATTATGGATTTGTCATTCTACCTTTATATGAGGTGATACAAAATTAAGACTGTTTTATCTTTCTGTTTAATGGATTCTTTTAAAATTTTGGCATATCACTACTTTTTCAGTAATACTTATCTTAAAGTCTGCTTTGCTTGGTATTAAGCTAATACTAGTCTTCCCTGTTTGATTTTTGAATGGTATAGATTTTCTACTGCTTTTATTTTAAAGTTTTCTATGTCCTTTATGTATTTGAAGAATGTCTCTTCTAAGCAGAGTATAGTTGTGTCTTTGTTCTTTTATTTTTATTTATTTATTTATTTTTGTAGCAGGGATTGAACTCATGACCTTGCACTTGCTAGACAGGCGTTTGAGCCACTGAGGTAAATCCCCAGCCCTTGTTCTTTTCTTTTTATGTTCAGTTGACAGTCTTTTAATTGAGTCTAGGGTCCATTTACATCTCATATAACTACTGGTATAGCTGGATTAAGTCTACCAATGTGCCATTTTTTTCCTGTGTCCTATCTGTTCTTGATACTTTTTTATTTAATTATTTTATATTAATCAAGTATTGGCTGTTTTGTTATACAATTAAAATTATTCTTTTAGTGTTGTACATTTACTTATAATATATACAACTGTATTTTATTGCAATCTATCTTAAATTAGTAACCACCAGTTATTAGAGCCATCAGAAATTTAATTCCATTTACCTGCCTGCCACTATTTTGCTAGTGTTGTCTTAGATTTTAAAATCATGAGACATTAATATGAGTTGAGAGGAACTTAAATGTAGCTCTTGGATCTTTCTCTCAATTTCTTTCCTGTCTAAGGTTCTGAGGCTCATTTCCAAACTAATTTGGCAGCTCTGATCCCTGACCTTCTCTTCTTTCATCCAATAAGACTGTCACTTTCGCTATCTTTTCCCTTCATCGCAATCTGAAAAATGTCTTCAGAAAAATCCACAGCAGGAATATAGATCTCACCATATATACTTCCTTTTTCTCAGAGAAATGGAGCATCCAGCCTACAGTGGTGTCTCGTCAACACTTCAACCTATTGATTTGTACATGTTATTGAGCTTTTATAGCAGTTTTTGGCAGAAGGGTTTGTGGAATGCCAGGTATTTCATCATGCATGGCTGAAATTGAAAATTCCTTAGAATATTTTTGTAAATGGAAATTTTCTGTCACCTAATATTTGGTGCACGAGTGACATAATTCATGTAAATGTAGAATTATTTTCAAAATTATGTTTTTTAAAAACAATAAAATGCTGCCTTAGCATCCTCCAATGTTGATTATTATTTTTAGTATAATTATGAACTTATAAATTTAAACATATTTGCTGTGCATTAATCCATTGTAGGTATTGTTCTTAATGTAGTTCAACTTTTTCTAATGTTGATCACTTCTGAGTCTTTTTATATGACCCTGGGTAATTTTTATTTTTTTTGTTATATGTATGATAGGATAATCCAGACTTACACTGTAATTCTCCGCCCTAAACTCAGAATCGGCTGTTTACTCAATGAACACAAGGTAGAGCATTTCAGTTCCTAATACAGACAGCTTTCAACCCAGATTAACATATTCAGCAAAACTTTCCTTCAAAATAGATGGAGAAATAAGGACATTTCATAAAAAAGAACAACTCAAGAGATTTATGAATACTAAACCAGTATTCCAGGGATACTCAAGAATATCCTGGAGAGAAATGATAAATCCAAAAAAGTCAAAAACAAAAACAAAACAAAACAACCCCCCCCCAAAAAAAAACAAAAACAAAACACTCAGATGGAATGAAAACTCCAAGCAAGGTTGATGGATAAACAACAAAAAGAAAAACAAGTAAAAAGAGAAAAAGTATAGTGATAATAACTAATGAACATCTCTCAGTAATATCTTTCAATATCAATGTCAACTCTCCAATTAAAAAATACAGATTGGCAAACTGGGTCAAAAAACAGAATCCAACAATTTGTTGCATTCAAGAAACTCATCTAATACAAAAAGATCTTCATAGACTAAAAAAATCAAAGGATGGAAACAGTATTTCAGGCACCAGGACCCTGAAACAAGCAGAGGTAGCAATCTTAATCTCAGACAATATAAACTTCAAGATGAACCTGTCAGGAAAGAAAAATGTCACTACATACTAGTTAAGAGAACAATTCAAGAAGAAAACGTAATGCATACAAATATTTATGCAGTAAATACTGGAGCACCTATCTTCATAAGACAAATACTGCTGAACATAAAAGATCAAATAAATACTAACATAAGCATGGGGGATCCTAATGCCCCGGTTTTTACAAAGAAATAGATCAACTATAGAAAAAAAATCAATAAAGGAGTATCAGAGCTGAACCACACCCATGAATATATGGTCTTAATAGACATTTACAGAGTATTGCACCCTACTGCAAAAGCATATTCATCTTTTTCTTTAGAACACACTACTCTCTCCAAAATAGATCACCATATTTGTCCACAAAGTCTGCTTAAATACAAAAGAATCAAAATCACCTCATCCTTACTTCAGATCACAGCATAATGAAAATACATATCAATCACAGAAGAAACTATGGAAAATTTAGAAGCACTTAAAAACCTCCTGAATACCCAGTGAGTCACAGAAGAAATCAAGGAAAATATTAAACAATTTCTAGAAGTTAATGACAATGCTGTGCAAAACACTGGAACCTATGGGGCACAAAGAAAGCAGTCCTAAGAGGGAAGTTTATTGCAATCAATGCTCACATTAGGAAAACAGAGTGAGCTCAAATAAATAACCTAATGAAGAATCTTAAGACACTGGAAACTAACAACAATCCAGGCTCAAACTGAAATTAAGGAGGAAAAAACATAAAGGTTAGAGTGAAAATCAAAGAAATTGAGACTAAAAAAGATACAAAGAGTCAATGAATTAAAGAACTGTTTGAGAGAATAAACAACTGTCTTGGTTACTTTTCTCTCATTGCTGAGACAAATATGTGACACCCAAAATGAAGGAGGATAGGTTTGTTTCTTACAGTTTTGAGGTTTCAGTCCATATCCAGCTGGCTCCAAAGCAGGGTGGCTGAGGGGCAGCCAGCCATGGAAGCTGCAAGCAGCAAGAGCAAACAGGGCAAAAGAGTGACAAAAGAGAGAGAGAGTGAGAGAGACAGTGAACATGCCTTCTTCCCTCCCTTATATAATATGCAAGCTCCACCCCTGGATGGGTGCAGCACTCACACCGATAATTATAGCACTAATTCCAGTGCTAATCCCAACACTAATCCCAGCGCTAAACCCAGTGCTATGCAATGAACCAATCGCAAATGATAGATTCAGTGGCCTCCATGATGCATGAGGCTTGCGGGGAGGCACCTAGACACAAACCATAACAACCACCTAGATAAATCTTCAGACAAACTCACCAAGAAAAACAGAGAAAAGATTCACATCAATGCAATTAGAAATGAAAAGGGCAAAATCAAACAGACACCATTTAAATTCATAAGAGTTAATAACTACTATGAAAAATTGTATTCCAACAGATTGGAAAATCTTGAAGAAATGGACAAATTCTTAGAATTAGAAATGGACAAATTCTTAGAATTAGACAAAGTGAACCCAAGAAGACATAACAATGTTGAACAACCCCAAAGCAGGCAAGAAAAGCAAGAGAGTAATAAAAAACCTACCAAGTAAAAATAGTGCAAGACCTGCTGGTTTCACTGCTGAATTCTACAAAACCTTAAAGGACATTATAGTACCAAAACCACTCAAACTCTTCAATGAAATTAAGAGATGGAGTACTTTTGAACTTATTTATGGAAGCCAGTAAACCTCTGATCCTAGCACTAGACAAAGACCCAACTAAAAAAGAAAACTATAGGCCAGTCTCTTTAATGAACATAGATGCAAAAATTCTCAACAAGATATTAGCAAATAAAATGCAACACATAAAAAAAAATCACACATCACAAGCAAGTGAGTTTCATCTGAGTCGTGAAGATGGTTCAACATATAGAAATTGGTAAATGTAATGTAATGCATAAACACAAGCAAGGACAAAAACACATGATCATATCAGTAGGTGCATAAAAGGCTTTTGGCAAGATTCAGTACGTCCTCATGATAAGAACCCTGAAAAAAATAAGTATAGAAGGATCATACCTGAATGTGATAAAAGCTATATATGACAAACCAATGGCCAACATTAAACAGGGAAAAGCCAAAAGTGTTCTCTCTAAAATCAGGCACAAGACAAGAATGCCCACTATCACCATTTCTATTAACACAGTAATTAAAACATTAGCCAGAATAATCAAGCAAGAGAAACAAACAAAAGGAATATACATATATAAGAAAAGAAAATTTCAAATTATCATTAGTTGCAGATGACACGATACTTCACATAGAGGACACAAACAATTCCACCAAAAACTTAGAATTAATAATGAACTTCAGCAATGGAGCAGGAGGTAAACCCAACACGCAAAACTCAGTAACATTTGTGTACACCTATAATGAAATCAATGAGAAAAAAATTGCGAAAACAATACCATTCAGGATAGTAGCAAGAAAAATTAAATACTTAGGAATTAACCTAGACAAGGAGGTAGAAGACCACCACAAAGAAAAATACAATACTCTGAAAAAGAAGTTTCTATCAGAAAGTGGAAAGATGTCATCAGTTTCTGGATTGTCAGAACCAATATTGTCAAAATGGCCACACTCCCAAAACTGTTATACAGATTTAATTCAATTCCAATCAAAATACCAACAGCATTCTTCACAGAGCTAGGAAAAACAACCCTAAAATTCACATGGAACCAGAAGAGACCCTGAATGGCAAAAGCAGTCTTGAGCAAAAAGAGCAAAGCAGGAGGCATCACAATACTTGATTTCAAGCTATACCATAAAGCAACAGTGATTAAAACTGCATAGTACTGACATAAAACAGACATGTGGATCAGTGGAAAGAAATGAGTATACAAAAACATCAGCAGACATATTCGTGTATTTGATCTTTGACAAAGGAGCCAAAAACTCATGTTGAGAGAAAGACAGCCTACTCAAAAAATATTTCTGGGAAAACTATTTGTTTGCCGAAGACTGAAGCTGGACCATATCTCCTACCACATACTAAACTAAAATCAAGATAGATCAAAGATCTAAACATTAAAACAGAAGCATTGAACTCACTGGAATATAAAATATGTAAAACACCTGAAGTCACATGTATAGGCGAGGACTTTCTAAACAGAAGTCCAATTGCACAAGAAACAAGAGTAAGATTCAACAAATGGGACTACATCAAATTAAAATGCTTCTGCATAGCAAAGGAAATAGTAGAGTGGAGACCACCTATAGAATGTGAAAAAATTTTTGCAAGCTGTTCCTCAAACAGAGGACTAATATCTAGAATATGTAAAGAACTCAAAAAAATTAAATTACTTAAAATAAAAGACCCAATCAAGAAATGAGCAATTGAAATAAACAGATATGTCTCAGAATAAGAAGTACGAATGGCTAACATATGAAAAAATGTTCAATATCTTTGCACTTTAAAGAAATGTAAATTAAAATAGTGCTAAGATTCTATCTTAAATCAAAAAGAGTAATAATCATCAAGAAGCCAAAGAATAACAAATGTAGGCATAGTTTCAGTGAAAAAAGAAGCCTCCTATGTTATCGGTGGGAATATAAACTAGTACAACCATTATGGAAATGAGTATGGAGAGCTCTCAGAGAACTAAAATGAGAAATTCTATTCCATATGACCCAGCTATTCTCCTTCTAAGTGTCTTCCCCAAAGAGCCAAAGACATTATATTACAGTGATACATGTATACCAATGTTTATAGCAGCACAATTCACTATAGCTAAATCCTGGAATCAACCTGTATGCACGATAACAGACAAATGGGTAATGAAACTGTGGTATTCATACATAATGGAACACTACTCAGCTATAAAGGATCAATTTGAGACTTTTGTAGTAAAATGGATGCACCTGGAAAGTATAATGTTGAGTGAAATAAATTAGACACACAATCTTAAATACCATATGGTCTCTCTCATTTCACCATGCGAAGTACAGACAAAAAGCAAAATAAAAGCCAGATAGAAGGAAACTATGGGATAGATCTCTTGTAAATGAGAAAGGGTCTAGGAGACCGAGTGGAGAGGGGGAGAGAAAGGAAAAATGAGTAGAATTAAAATATGTCAT
>RJWT010011143.1:0-23586 GCA_004365215.1 Cuniculus paca
TAGAAACTAATGCAGTGTTCGAAAATTTTAAAAATGAAAACAGCACCACGGAATGCTAGTGTGAGCCTGACAAATATCTACCTTGTATTGTCAACTTCAGTGCACTGTGGGTGATTTCTGCGTGCACAGAGCTGAGAGTCGTAGGGCCATGATGACTCGGTAGAAGAGGGCTCATGGTCCATACATACTGTCGAATTTGCTATGGTCAGGGCCGGCAGTCACATTGATATGCTTTCAGCTGCCCTTACCCAGGGAATTCTATGTCCACCTTCTCCTCAGAGAACCTTTCAAAATCTAAGCTCCATTCTCTCTCCTTGCTGAGAACCTTATAGACACACAACATGGTGCAGCTTAGTGCTTGAGCATTTACTGTATTCACAGCCAGTGGTCCTTGTTTGGAAAGCATGCAAAGCCTTGAACTCCACCAGATTGAGATTTCAGAACTCAGAGCTCAGAGCTGATGTTTTGGCTGGGGCCTCTGCTTAAACTTCTGTCCTTCTGCTCTCCTGGCCGTGATTCTGATCCACTTCATCAATATGATCTAGTAGCTAAATAAATGCCTTGTCTTTAACAAAATGACAATTTAAAAATAAAAAATAATAGATTAATTGCTTTTACTAAAGTAATTCTGAGATAAAGAACAAGGCTAGCAGAAATGGCATGCTCATAGATTTTGAAGTGAGGGCACACTCTCTAACCCACCATTTAGCTCAGCTATCTGTGCCTCATGGTAGACGCTTATAAGCAAGGTGCATTTCCACAGAACACTGTAATGAGCATGCTGCAAACCAGACCCTTGTCATGGGACAATCACTGCTAACTTCCCCAGGTGAATGGAAGATTGGGCATCCTAAGAAAATGACTCCAGTTTTCTAGACAGGCTTGAATAGTCCTAGTTCTATGAATACAGGCACATATACTCATCCAACCTGCCACAGTCACAAATATTTTTTCATAGGCTTTCTATAAACTGGAAAGCAAGTGAATTTTATCAGACTTTTGATTCTGTGTGATGGTGGCAAAACCCATTAAATCGATATAGATGGTTTCTAAAGCAATGTTTTATTTCCATTATTCATAAAATTTTCAATGTCTACAGATGATAAAAAATTAGGAAACACAGAAAAACAAAGAAAAATCACCTAAATTCTCATCAAAGGTAATTGTTATACAGATGTAGATCTGCCTTCTTTTTTAAACGATTCCTTTTTGTTATCAGTATGCAACATAATGAAAATAATGTTGTTGAGCAGTTAGTATGCACTAAATATTCTATCAACTGACTTCCATATTTATCTTTTTTAATATTTGAAATAACTCTATGAGGTAACTATTTGTGATAATATTAAAATATTAAAGCAACTTGCTCAACATACATGATTATTAAGTAACAAAACATTGCCTCCATGCCTGGTGCAAAATTTGTACTTAACTGATAAACCTTATGGAAGCTTTATATCCTGCTCAAATCTCTGTTTCTCTTATTCCACCTATAATAAGAATGCATTATGAAATCGTGATTAATACTTATTGAGCAAGCAAGTTTTCATAAGAGGAGAATGCAGTGTGATGGAGTTTGTACAGGGAGAAAGGCAGTGAGCACACTATTAATCAGAGTTGCACAGTAATGATTTCTTTAGTTTTATATTATGATAATTACACTGAGATAAACATGCAGGCTCCGGTTAGCTCTAAGGAGCAACTGCTCTCGATTTAATGCTGGAGCACCTTCTGAAGAGCAGTGTCCTTCTTCATACCTCATGTCTTTGAGAGTCATTAAGAGATCACAGGCACAGTGTATTCTGTACATTCTATGTGAGTTCTGAAAATTTCTGTATACTCAAAAAATATCCAATTTCATAACTGAATTTATAGAAAATGAGAATAAGATACTTCAAAACTCAACGAGCAAACTTAAACACGCGCAAACACCACTACTACAACATCTACCTCTGTTGACCATTACTAATATAATGACTTGTTATTTTTGCCTATTTGAGTGGAACTAACACATGACTAAAGATAGCAGTAGAGGAAATGAACATTTCTGAAATTCTTTGGGGGTAGAAGCTATTTGAAAAATAGGAGTCATTGGGTTTCAAACCCAGCTGTTTCTGTTCCTAATCTTATAACCTGTTATTATTTTTCTCTCGTAATCTATATAGGTTCCCTAATAGCTGTTTCTAATTCTGAATATACTTGTAATGAAAGCTTTCAAATAAATTCATACTGGAAACATTTTTAACTAAAACTCTTTTTATAAAATTGTGCTCCTTCATTTTAATTATGTTAGAAATATGAAAAAGTTCAACTATATAAATGAAAATTCTATAATTCCACCACCCAGAAAGAACAACTGTTAAGCAAGTAAGTTTCTGTTCTATACCCACATATTTATATGTGTGTATTTTGCCTCATTCATATGTACAAATTTACATTCTGTTCATTTAATTTTATAATATACAAAAAGCGATTTTCTTGTTTACCTTAAACATTATTACTAGTGGTGACAAAATAGTGTGTCATATGTACAATGCCATAATTTTGCTTACCCATGTGTATAATTTTGGATCCAGATTTGTTTTATTATAAATGTGTTTAGTGTATAAATCTTGGTCCAATTTCAGAACATTTCATGAGAACAGACTTCTAGAAGTAAAAATGATATTGCAAAATGATTATTAATATTTCTAGTTTCTTGCTTTGTATTTCAAAATAACTTAATGTAATAGTAATAAAAATTAAAGCAGGCTAAGGATAGTTAAGTTTTTTAAAATTTTATTTTAAAGAGAATAGAACAAAACAAAACAAAACAAAACAGAATAGCGTCAAACACAACATAGCTTTGCAGAACACTGCAAGCAATACAGGTCTCCAAAACATAACAACAGGAGATTAACAATGGCTACCCTAGTGTCTCTTGCCTTCTTCAAAATGGTTGTTCATACATTCACAGACAATAAACTCCAACAAAACAAAATTATATAAAACCAGATAAAACAAAAGAATGAAAGCATTACAGGCCTTCAAATCAGACAATAAGAAATCAGCCATGGCTACCTTAATAGGATAGTTAGTTTTATCTCACAAATTGAATGTAAGATATTTTAGCTTAATCCCAGGCCCATTATTCATTCTCTCTCATGGATTTCTCAAACACCTGAGGTCCTCCTATAGGTTTTATCTCAAAGGGAAAGTCACACCAAAACCCTAGCTGAGAAAGTCCATCTTCAGTGCACAAGGAGTAATCACAAAATATAGAACTAGAAATGGTGACATCAGCAGACAGGGGCCCAAACTGAACCTGAAGCCAAAGGGGAGAAACTAGGAGCTAGGAGATTGGGAAGGTGACAAGGAATCGAAGTCGAGAGGATCTCTGAGGTCAAAGGCAGCAAGTGGTGGTCAGTGAGCCTCTGATGACTGGTGCCTGAAGGCCAAGGGGGATGCCATGTGGACACTGAGTCTGGCCATTACTGGAGCTTTCCCTCAGTCCTAAAAACACTGCTGTCATGGATCTCCCTTGAATGAAACCTCAAGGAGCTTGGTCTCTATGTTTAAAGACCTCCTTTGGCAGAAACCATTTAGTCATCTATAAGTTTGTATTAAGCACCATGGTCTTCTTCCTGGTGCTTGTTCTCCTGTATGTTTTCTCTCCAGCTAATCCCTGTTCCCACCTCTATGCCTATCCCACAAAGTTCAAATCCAGAGGTACCTCCTAAAGGCTGGTTACTCGATATCTCCACAATAATATGCCATCTTCATGGCACTGGATCCTATTTGTGATGCTGTATTCTCTGAAATTCATCCCATTGCCCTGCAGACTTCAGATTAGCATTCTTACCCTCCTCCCCCACCCTGCGCTGTATTCTCAGTCACAAAGCCATCCTGAACTGCTCAGTAGATAGCTGTTGAATAAATAAATGGATATATGAAAGATTCTGTCTCCCCCCAAACAAGAGAAGGAGCCTTAATTTGATCCACACTGCTCTCCTGTTTGTAAATATGGAAAATATCTCTAACACAGAGAGCAGTCTCTCCCTTACATATGCTGATAGATAGCATGCCAGTCAGTCTTGGTGGTTTTCAGACAAATCAAATTAGAAATGGTTGTACTCATTTGGAAAATCAAGAACTGGCTTTGAATTCTCTCCCCACAAATTAGATTCTATCATTTTCCCCTGCTTATAAATGCTTGATTGGCTTTGTTTGATGCCTCATGATTGAAGCTCAGCCTTGCACTGCTAGCTCTATGTTTTGCTCACCAGGGTGTTGTAATGTTGGAATGATGATTAAAAACAAAACAAACACCCACAATGAAAACTCTTTGTAAATAACAGCTCAGCACAGGAATATGTCTCTTGGAAGTAGCACATTTAAGAAACTCTGAAACCAGTCAAGGTAAGCAGAACTTCAAGCTGGGTCTGCTGTATTCCCCTGGGGTCCTAAAATTGAGGTCAGCTGCACCTGGCTTATCATCTCCACTCAAGCCCTACCAAAATGATGCTGCAGGACCTCACTGGCTGTGCTGGAGGAGTCCCACTGGGAATGGACTGTCCTCTCATCCCCTCTCTCTCTGCCCTAACCCACAGTAATTTCCTCTGGCTTCTGCCTTCATTTCCGGACTTGAGACTCATCCTGACTTCCTTCGTGGTTGATCACCAGCCTCCCTAGATCTTTGGCCTCAGGCCCTTTCCTGACAGATAAGGAGGGGGCTGCTGTCCCTTTTTCATTCTTCCTACAAGAGACCAACTCAGCTCAGGGTCTTGCTGCCAAGCTGGTGAGAAGGGGTTGGAGAATGAGGAAGACCCAAGAGAGGAGGCTTGGGTCATGAGGGCAAGCAGTCTGAGAATGACAGAGGCCGTTGCCTGTGCTTGGTGTTTGTGTGCCTCTTAGTTTTGCTTATGTTCAGGTTCTTGTTTAAAGCAGAGCAGATAATAGTACTCTAAAGTTTGTGACAAAGCAGCCTAATCGCTTCAGTCAATAATAGTCAGTTGTAGAAGGGGTCATTGCATGCTGAAATGATTCTGAAAAGAATCAGTTCAAAATAACAAAGTTAGACCAGGAGAAAATGCCCACAAATGAGAATGGTAAATGAACAGTTCATCAGAAATGACATATGTCAGCCATAACCCAAGGTTTATGAAGCCAACACAAGATTGGCAAATAGATAAAAGCCTTGAAAGAGGGCAGATTTTCTAGCAGAAAGATAAGCTAAAGAAAACACACCTAAGTGGGAAATTCAGGCAGCTACCTTTTGCTATTAAGGTCTAAAGAGTGTCATGTACATCAATGACCTCGACTAAACTAGCAACAGGATTAAGTTTAATCATAAAGCTGTAAAATGAATGTGCACTCATCTGTTTTTTGTCCTGCTAGCTTCTTGTTATGGCCTAATAAGCTATGGTGTTTACACCATGTGCTGGAAACTGGCTGTGATGTCTTGTAAACAATGAACTCATGCTGGATTTTGAGTTCAGGAGTGCGCTACAGCACAAAGGTCAGTTAACTCACTGTCCAATGCATCTCAGTCCACTCAATCTATTAGAGACTCATGTTCAGATCCCTATGGTCCTCCCTCATTGTGACCACAGCAGAGCATCAGCTTCTGAAGTTAGGCCCTCTGTAGAAAAGATAAGTGTCAACTGTTTAGCTATTTCTGTAGCCACATGACCAAGACTTAAATGGCTCCAAGTTGTGTCTGTCAGAAGTGTTTCAAAAGGAAAGCTGCTGTCATGATGCACCCACCCATCACTCACAAGGAGATCACTGTAATTATGTTATTACTCCAAAATATCCTTTTAGATGAGCCCCTCCACCATAAATGATAGCTTTTAGTTGGATGAATTTTATTGGATTTCAGTCAACATTTGACACACTTCCAATTTGGTGGCAGAATGGCCTGTATATGTCCAAGAGGGAAGATGCTTCTCACAACCTGTATCTAGTCTCATTATTTTCCTCTGGTTTTATTGTACAGTCCCAAACTAGCTTGTGATTTCTCCTATTTAGTAACCCGAGATAAAGTTTCAACTACTTTAATTCCTCATACAGCTCATTGTTTACCTTGTATTCTCTTTGTAAAATATTTTAGAATGCACTTTTAGGGGAAGAGGAAAAAAAAAGTATAATCAGTCAATTGGCTCTCATACCCTGGTAGGTGTGTTTAAAAAGATTGGGTATCTCATTTTTTTGGTCATACACAGTTACAGATATGATCATATATAGATATAGCATATATAGTTATGATCATTAACATCTATGGGGATGCTTGCCCTCTTTCCAAAAGAGAGACAGAAATTGGTAGGAAAAAGGCCAAAGTTTCCTTTTGTATCCTCCTCTCAGTCATTCATTGAAAAAGTTGTGAAATGTGTAAAAGACTCATATCAACAATACAATGATTCAGAAGGTACCTAACTTCCATCAAAGAAAATATAGTTGATAGAGATGTGTGCCTTCAGCCTGAGATACCCAGCAATGAGAGAACACATAGGAACCCTTGAGCCAG
The DNA here is from genome assembly GCA_004365215.1 of Cuniculus paca. Classification (NCBI taxonomy): domain Eukaryota; kingdom Metazoa; phylum Chordata; class Mammalia; order Rodentia; family Cuniculidae; genus Cuniculus; species Cuniculus paca. Next base: position 6,506 of record RJWT010011143.1, read on the forward strand.
CAACTTTGACTTATAAAAAATGAAGGCTAAAACTCTCGATGTGACTCAGCTCTGCTCATCTAGAAAAGTATCTAACTGGAGAAAACAGAGAAAAAGTTTAGGAACAATGTTAGATACCTAAAGTATGATCTCATTGCATCCTAAACCAATTCCTCTTTTATTAGAATTTCTCTTAGTTACAGTGGGAAACAAGAGGATCAGAGAGATGGTATGATTTTTCTCACTAAATATTCATGACAAAAATTGTGTTCTGCCTAGATGTAATACTCTTATTTTCTTCTCAAAATTCAAAGCGAGATACTCTATATCTAATTACCAATGTTCTCTTATGTAAGGCTCATGCAGTTGTCAAAAAGAAGCTAATTTATTACAAGACCCTGTTTAAAAAAAAAAAGGGAAAAATTTCTGCAGGTAGCACATTGAAAGCCAGCAGAGAGGACAGCCACGATGGGGATGGAGGGGTTGGAAAAAGCATAAGGTGTAGGTGAGGAGGAAGGTCCACTGGGCCTGGGGAAAGAGAGTGTGAAGGTGGGTGCAAGGCAGGAGGGGCCACACTTGGTGGAGGGAAGCAGCGTATAGGATGATTAAGAGTCAGGTTGCTGTAGAAGCAATAAAAGGAAATAGAGCCAGTGCGCTAAGAACCTTTTATTTCCTCTTAGTGTGTCATCACACTCTACTTAGGGTAGTGCTGGTGACCCAGATATAGCAATCAAGTCAAGTGATGGACTGAAGTCCATTGTGTGGACAGAAGAGAATGGGTGTCACCTTTGATCTTCTTGCCTTTCCTCTCAGGGGCACCGTCTGTCAAGTGTACCTGCAGAGTTCTCAGAAACAAGTTTCCTTTGCTTCTTCTCCCCCATTGTTATTTGTATTAGCTTTCTCCAGAGAAACAGAGGCAAGATTTTTATTACGAGCCATTGGTTCACTTGAATGCCCAATGAGCTTGAGAAACAGGCAACCAGAAGGTGTAAATCCCAGTCCAAGGACACTGAAGATGAGCAGATTAAATGGCCCAGCTCTGTAAAGAGGCTTGAAACCAAAGGATGTGAATCTCTCCTTCTTTTGCTTTTGTTCTCCGTCAGGCAAATATGTAGGCACACTGGGGAGAACAATCGACTTTACGCTACTCACTGATTCAAATGCTAATCTCATCTTGAAATACCTTCAGAGATCCAGAAATAATAGTGAGTCTGCACATCTTATGACTACTTCAGTTGACACACTCAGACAAGTCTTCTAGACTTTTATGCTGAGCCCTCAACAAACCCTTGATTGTTTTCCACTAGACTAGCACAATGGTTGCCTATATTGTGATGCATGGCAACTTTCTTTACACACGATATACTTCCCAACCTTAATGACAGTGCCGAGGAATGAGAATTCCAAAATACAGTGCAGATGTCCATCTCAGTTGCTGTATCAGCTCCTCCTCACCCCTTTTTGTCCCCATTTTCCCAGAGGCTAAAGTTCCAGAACTTCAACATGGTCTAAAAGTAGATATGATCAGGACTCAATTTTCCATTTCACCTTGCCTGCTGTGGTGTTGGCTTCAGAACAACAGCTACATTTTCTGGTTCTGCATATTCTGAAGATTTTCCTGCCTGCAGCCTTTGCAGATCCTTCCCTCCTCTGCTCAGTATGTGGTTACTCCTGTTCATCTTAAAATCTCAGTGGCAGTGTCACCTTTCCTGAAGAATCCTTCCTTGTTACTCTAGATTAGGATTAGCTTTCTTTAAGGATGTCCACACCATTCCAACCTTCGATGAAGTCCTCCCTGGGGAAAATGGATCAATGGAAAGCATTTGTTTCTTTCAGTTGTACCACCTTGGCTGTTTTGTTTCAAGGGTTTGAGCTTCCCTAGGAAGCCATCAAGGATCATGGGTCGGGTAGAGAATAGTATCACTATTTGTTATTTATGCTACTCAATGAAGTGTTTCTACAGAAATGTGGGCACTTTCTAAGGTGGTTCATAAACAAGTCTCAAAGATTTCAAAGGTTAGAATCAAACTGCCTATTTTCTAATACATAGGATGTTCTGTGTTTCATAGGTTACAAAATAAGAAAACTTATGGAACCCTAGAAGAGAGTTAAAGAAAATATTGTTCATGATGATGGTTAAAAAAAGTTAGTGGGGACCTCCCCAATAGGGTTTGGTAGCAGAGAAGAGAGATCAAGCTAAGCTCTGAATACGGCAGAGAAAAGTTCAGATTTATAGTCAAGGAGACAGATGAGGGTTAGTGGATGGAAAACTACTTAGCGGAAGAGTGATTCTTTGCTAAACTCTCCCAACAGGGTTTTTGTTGAATGGGAGCCATCATGACCAGATATCAAATGCAGTCAGACCAAGGGTAGTGAAATTTTGCTATATTCTTTCCTAAACCTGGAATAATTGGGACAAGGTCAGAATCTAGTGTCAGGCTCAGTCAGAAAGAGGACTCAGGGGACCTTAACTAGAGTTGTGCCAAGAATAGCATCTTTGTCAGAAGGAAAGCAGACGTTATTTTGGAATCCCCAAGGGACATGTGGTCTTTCCATCTTTGTCCCAGCTCTATGCCACAGCCTGCACCTTGGAGAAGGACAAGAGTTGACCAAGTTTGAGTGTGCCCCCTAAAGGTGTATGGTCAAAATCTTGGTCCTGAATTTGGTGGCACTGGTACAATGAAAGCTTTAAAAGGTGAGGCCTAAGGAGAGGGCTACATCATGGGAGGTGCTGCCCTCAGGAGGGATTCTTGCTGATCCTGTGAAGGTGTTAATTTTCACAAGAGCCTATCCTTGTTATCAACCAAGGATATCTGTGTGTTTGATTCCTTCTGTATGTAGCCATTTCCCAGTCAAGAGCCCCTCATTGATGCCAAACTAACAAGACAACTTCATCTTAGATGTTCAACCTCAAACCTGTCCCCCAAAAAGAACTGTTTTCTTTGTTAAGTCTTTAGCCTCACAATGTGTGTATGTGTGTATGTGTGTGTGTGTGTTTGTGTGCGTGTGTGTGACAGAAAACAGACTAAGGCATGCATGAGGATGAACATATGGGGCACTAAGATCCACTATGTTGGGAACAAAGGGTGTCCAGGGGCCTGTAGCAGTCATTGCTAGGGGGAGGGCTCACCAAGTCTTGACCAGCAGATTCTGTCAGACATTGAAGCCACCATTCAACAGGACTTTGTGGGTATAGTCCAGGAAGGCACATCAGTCACCGAGAATTAGCATTTCCATTGTCAAATTCTCATTTTTGGATAGGGAAATGTCAACAGACCTTAAAAGACAAGAAGAAGATGAAAAGAGCCATGCCAATTTACTGACTCCATTTCAGTCTCGCCTGTGAGGCCAGCACTGGTTAGTTTACCTTGAAGATTCAGCCACAATTCACCTTTTTATAGAGGTCCTATTGCAATCACAGTGTACATTTAATGGCTACAGAATGCAAAGGTTTAGGGCCACATTTATGTGAAAAACTGCTAACCCCCTGTGCTTAATACACTTGAGAAATTCTGAGGGAATGTTGGCATACTGGATGAATGAGATAGTTGAATGGATGGAATCTGAGGAATGAAGCTTCCTCCTTGGAATAAGAGGGATGAAATTTGATAAAACAGACAAACAACTTATACAGGGAAGAACTGAGTTCACTGACCATTTCTCATGTTTGATTTCCACAAAATTCTGAATTAAAGTTTTTTCTTATGTGCTATTTCTTATTAATTAGTTGGGTCTCTCTCAGCTGGTACCTTGAGAATTCTATCAAAGATGGTCAAATAGTCCAATGTTGAATTCAAAAGCAGCACTTTTACATGCAGTTAACTTTCCTTTCTTCCTCCCTGCTCTCATGGATGAGGATGAGTACTGCTGCTGCTCAAAACTGTGCAGCGTTTTCCCAATTAAGATGGGATTAAAAACAAAAGTGACCAACAGCAGCTATCTGATAAGAACCAGAACTGGAAACACACTTTGGTGGCGAAGGAATTTCTCATCTACCCACCTGTCTTTTCTCCTATTCACCCTTAGATTCACCACTGGACAACATAGCAGGGTCATCTGTCAAAAATGAAATCTTAGACAACGCTGGTAGTTGCATAAGGGCAAGAATACCACAAGGAAGTGTGAAAGATAGAACAGAGAAAGGAGAGAGGAGAGAGAACTAGAGGAAGCCAGAGAAAAAGCCACAGCAGAGCACACACCTCGTGTGTGTCCATTTTGCTGACCCCTGTTAAGCAAGGACTGATCACCATTCATGGTTTTCCATTAACCAATAAGAACACCGAAGTCATTTATTTGAAGTCCTCTAGGGGTCCAATCCAGGGTTATCTTAGATTTCGCACTCTTCTCCTTAGTTCTCAAGTTGATCCCATTATCTGTGGCATGCAGGGAGGCAAGAAAAGAAACTGCCAGATGTTTGCCAGAAGTGAGTGAACTTTTTCAAGTTCTCCACTGTCCTGTGGTCAACCTTCCATAGATATCATTCAGAGAGCACTGAGAAGAGGGCTTGGGATGAGATACATTTTGTACTTTAACTCAGTGAAGCAAGTTTATAGCCTCATATTCATTTGCCTTATCTTCCTTATGATGTTTCATATGATGAAACTTCCTTATAATGTCACTCCCTCCACAGCCTCAGACTTTGAGTGTGGCTGCACTCTGGTGCTTGTGTTATTGCAGGAGATGATACAGATCTCAGGATACAAAAAGAGAAAAGGGAAGTTACTACTAGCACTTGACTTCCCTGTAGTGCATTTGTGCTTTTGATTTTTGCTTCTTTCAAAAGACAGCTCTCTCCTCTTATTGTGTTTTGAAATTCTGTATCACTTTTTATTCTTTTGTTTGTTTTTAAAACCAAAATTTTTTAAAAAATGGCAGCTCTATTACCATTAGGGCATCATCAGCAGAGATTTCTTCTTCTTGAAAGGAAATTTACCAGAAAAACTGAAAATTTAAATAGGCATGAGGTAAAATGCAGAAATGTATAGCTTTTTAAACATGGCCTTGGAGCTAAGGGATTAGTTACTAGGGATGGTGACTAAATGCAAAAAACTTACAGTTCAAACACAGACCTCTCTCCCATGGTCACAGCTAACAAGACCTATATGTTAAGTTATTTACTCTTCCTAACCCAGTGTGTGCACTCTTTAAATGAGTAATGTAATACAGTATGGCATTCTGTGCAGTATTTACAAGATACATATGTAAGTGCTCAGCTTACTGACTGACATGGTGAAGCAGTGTAAACTGTGTGCTGTTTCTTGATGGATATTAAAAGTCTTATTCTTCAACCCATTAATTAACTTCTGGTGATCTATTCTAAAGAGGGCAAAAATCTAAATTGTTATAACAAATGATTCATGAAAAGATATGCTCATAGCTACATGATTAATGAGTGATTGTTAGTAAAATAGTGGCCCTGGTGACAGTTTATGTGATAGTCACGTGTTTTCAGGCTATCATAAACAAACATGGTCAAGACCCAGGGAAGGAGGTTTTGAATCTGGACCACGAATTTGTTCTAGGACTTGTACTTAACTCTGCTGCTTCGCTACCTTGGTGGAATCAAACTCAGGCTTCTGTGTTCAAAGCCAGCGTGTTCCCCTATGGAATCTCGCCTATTCACATCAGTGGAGAGAAGTCTCACAAATACTGAGCTATAGGACCGTGCATAAAACTCTTGTTTTGTGGCTTGGAAAAGAAACATTTACAGGAAATGTGATATGTGTGTGACTATTGGGATGAGTTTTCTTCAGTGTGCTCACTGCAATGTTGTGGAAGTGAATGGCACCTGAAGGAGACAGAGACGGGAAATAAACCATGGTTTGTTACAGATTTTGCAATGTAAATTCCAAGTAGCTTTTATAATGTAGCACTATTCACAACTTACGCAGTATTTCAGGCTTTCTCTTTACCCATTCACTGGAATCGATCCCAGCTTGTGGCTCAGCTGAGCTCATAGATCCCTCTTTCTAGTCTCCCATGAATTTCTAATATTAAAACTTACTGTGTCATTCTTTAAGAAATTTGGACCCAGTCTTCCTTGACTTATGCATAGAGTAATTGTCTTGGTTACTTTTTCTCTCATTCCTGAGACAAAATACCTGACACCCAAAATAGAGGAAGGAAAGGTTTATTTAGCTTACAGTTTTTGGAGGTTTCAGTTCATACTGAGCTGGCTCCGAGGCAGGGTGTTGTGGCTAAGGAGCGGCCATTCATGGCAGCCACAAGCAGCAAGAGTGAACAGGGCAAAAAGAGCAAAGCATGCCTCCTTCCCTCTCTTATATAGTATGCCAGCTACCTGCCTCTGGGTGGGTGCAGCACTCACACTGCTCATTCCAGTGCTAGACAACAAATCAATCACAAACACTAGATTCAGTTGCCTCCTTGACTGCATAAGGCTTGGGGTCCAGCGAAACACAAACCAAAACAATAATCTATTTAGCATTCTTCTTGGTTCTGCTCTAGATATACCTAATATTCCCCAGATTTGGTTCATCTCATCCACTCCCACCCTGTGTTCTACAAATGCTGTTATTAAATTGACCACATGACCACTGTCACTCCCCTGCTTCTCTATCTGAACAGCATCTACAGAGCCAGCATCAAAGGGCTTTCCAACTCTGCTTCTGCTTACTTTCCACATTACCCTCGCTGATCTTTCCCACCCCATCCACTGTACAGAATGTCGAGCTCCCTATCATTGCCCAGCAGTGCCATTTTAATTTTCTCCCCAAGCTTTTGCACACAGTGTGCTTTGGTGTGAAAATGTCAACCAGGGCACAGTCTCCCTTCTTCATTACCATATCCTTCCATGTCAGCATCCCCCCAGGTGAAACCTTTGCTTGCCTAATGATTTCTTTGGTCAGGCTCCTATATGAGTTGCTATCTATCTCTCTTTTAACACACCCCACACTGTAAGTTTTTCTATGATATCTCTTTAAAGCTATCTCAGAGGTTGGCATATAGTTGTCATGACAGATAGATTTATGCAGCGAGTGAATGTAGTTATTTTTGTATCTCGGGCTCCCTAGAAAATGTTGATGCTTCTATCCCTGTCCCTTCCTGAAGTCTCAGATGGCCCTTTTTAAAGATATGGTGACCCTTAAAACTGGAGTGGAAAACACTCTTGTGAGTGTATTTGGATAAAGCTGGCATATTATCTTTGCCTTTGAGATCTTGCGAGTGAATGTGGAATGATCCTGAAATTAAGGTCAGCTCCAGGTGGTTGTTTATATCAGCTGTCAGATTGCAGAATAAAAAATGGCTTTTATATGTTTGATTTTTATTGTTTTCCAGGGCAATGTCACTTTTTCCTGCTCCGAACCACAAATTGTTCCCATCACATTTGTCAACTCCAGCAGCAGTTATTTGCTGTTGCCCGGCACCCCCCAAATTGATGGGCTCTCGGTGAGCTTCCAGTTTAGAACATGGAACGAGGATGGTCTGCTTCTGTCCACAGAGCTGTCTGAAGGCTCGGGGGCCCTGCTGCTGAGCCTGGAAGGGGGCATCCTGAGACTCGTGATCCAGAAAATGACGGAACACACAGCCGAAATCCTTACAGGTACTGTCTGCTGACTCCCTCGGGACAGTTTCTTTCATCCTTTTTATTTTCCTTTGGGAGGTTTCTTACTTATTCCTGCAAGCAAGGTTGAACTTCTGACCAAACAAACAAACAAACAAACAGAAAATGAACAATACAGCTCCCGTGTTTGTAGGATGGCCCAAGATTGGCAAATTTACTCTTCAGTCTGAAGAACCAGGATTTTTCTTTAATTAGGAAAAAGACAACAATGGTGAATTAGCTAAACTTTGTCCAGTCTTCTCATGTCTTTGTTTCTTGGCAGTCTCATTAAGAAGTGGGAATGGGGCCTCCCACAAAGGCATGCTTAGCATAGTGGAGACCGTCCAGGGACCGCTCTGATAGGTCCTATCTGGAACCAGCATGGGTCACCTGTGATCCTCACCAAGGGAAGGGCTCTTTTCTACTTTAGATGAGAAAAATAAGAGTCATGTTAATGACTTCTAAATTTTGTGTTACAAAGTAATGTAACTGATTTAGAATTTATCCAGCTTCCAAGTCTATATTTTCCTTTTAAATAATATTATCACAGGATTGGTACTTGCCCCAAATTCTATTTCAAGGATTCAAATTAGTGAACCTTTAAAATCACTTTTAAATGTACTTTTAAAATATTAAGTAAATGCTAGTGCATACAGCACCTAGCTGTGCCCAACTGATTTAAACCATCCCCCAGTGGCTGAAGTCTTAGGAGTCTCAGCACTGATTGCAGAAGGGCTCAGATTTCAATGTGTCAGGACATGAAGCAGGTCCAGGGGCTGCCCTGCTGAGGTCTACAGCAGACTGTCCCCACTGTGATGTGGCGGGGTCCTCTCCCTCCTCTTCTACTGGCTACCCTCCCTGTTTCTCCTGTCCTTCAACCAGCAATGAGCCTGCTTACTCGACATGTGCCTGCTGTCCCCAGATCACTGACCCGGCCCTGGGCAAGCATCGGAGGCACTAATCCTATGAGAAGTCTCCATTACTCATCCTGCACCAGATCCCCCTCTGCTGTGCACGCATGACACCACAAGACACTTTTCATTAATGTTGTCTTTTCCCCCCTATGGAACTGTTTTATTATGCAAATACAGAAAAGGAGATTAAGTTAAATATTAAAGTATATAAATTAATGGTTAAGATATGGTCAGCCCATGGGTTAGCCTCAAAGACCAATCAGGAAACAAGAAGTCCTGAAAGTTCCTCTACTTCTTGTACTGTGGCCTGGGATGAACTGTGTAACTTTGTTTCCCATGTCTACTGGAGCATATTTGTTAGCTAGAGCTGCCAAACACCAAAATTTAGTGGTTGAAAACAATATTTATTCTGTCTCAATTTCTGTGAGTCAGAAATCCAGAGGCAACTTGGTTGTGGCTCAAGGTTTCCTAAGATTGCAATCAAACTATTGATCAGGCAGCAGTTGTCACAAGGGGGATGACTTCAGGGTATGTTCTGTTTTCAGTGGCTGTTGACAGGACTCAGAATATTCATCTCTAAGTTTATCCTCATGGGCTCCCAGTAGACTGCCAAGAGACAGTGGAAAGGAGCACGCAAGACAAAGCTATAGTCTTCTTGTAACCGTGGACTGAAATTGCATTCACTAGAAGCAAGGAAATAAGTCCAGGCCATGTGGAAGTAGAGGGGTTACACAAGGACATGAATATTAGGAGTATGAATCATTGGGGATGAACTTTGAGATTGTTTATTGAAAGAGAGAGAGAGAGAGAGGCAGAGGCTTCACAAGACTGCGATGGCCATTAAATGAGATAATGTATCTCCAATACTTAAAAGCCTGTTGACAAGCTATTTAAAAACTTCCTTTCTTTCCTACTTAGTCAGGGCCTACAGTGAGAAGGGGGCTCATTCCACAGGGCCAAGAGAGCTATGGATGAGTATGTACAGTCAGAAGAGTTTTATGAAATTTATTAGATTTCAGTAATGGAAGTCAGTTACTCACTTAGAATTATAATATTTTTCATGCTCACAGTTATGAAAGTTAAACCTCATTCCTCCTTATTTGGAGAAGAAAAATGTGAGCTGGCACTGGGCTGTTTCTCTCTAATCGGTGAATGTTTGAGTACAGAGACTTGTAGGCCTCAGGTCAAAAATGCAGTTTTAATGTAGTACAGGCCCTGGTGAGGCGTCGCTCTGAAGAATCCAGGTGCTGCTGTATTATTAAGCACACGTCTGTCCATTAAAACACATTTGTGACTGAAAGAGAGGCTGCTAAAAGCTGCCACTTCACCTCTAAGAAGGAGGGAAATCATCAGTTATTGCAGACCTGTCTCTCAAATATTGAAACAAGTAAAGGGAAATTTTAAAAAGGTGCAGCCTGAATTCTAGAAGTATGTCTCAGAAAACGCTTGCATAATTCTTGCCCCAGGGAAGCTATCCTGCATTTTGAAAAATTCGACTTTCTTAATTTGTATTTCAAATGGATCAAGATTTTGTGTTTTCTGGCATTTTTCTACCAGAAAGGAAGGAAATAACAAAAGTCACAACAGCAACAACACCACACAACAGCAACAACAACAAAAACATTTTTGTCTTCCCTTCCAATTTTAAAGAAGCTGGGGTTGAAACAATTTGAAATCTCACAGGGTTCATGAAAGACAAAAACCCCATGTGAACAATAAAAATAGCGACAATTATCCCAATAATTTGTGAGGGTCAGCCGGGCTTCCCTTGACATGTGCTGTGTGACATAAAACCAGACACAGCAACACATTCCATCAATGCTTCAGACATGGCAGGTATTCGAAAACCTACTAGCTTGGGTGTTTATAGCGTCCTCACTCTAAAAGTAAAGTTACTTCCTGTGGGAGGAACAGCATAAGATGCCCGGAGGTCTCCCTGTGTGCCTGCCTTGCGGAAGGTGGTTCCTGGGGCTTTCTGCATTAGGGCTGAGGAAGAGACTTGCAAAATAAATATGCATCCTCAAAATAGAGAAATAGAGAACATCTGCATCCAGCTGTCCTAGGGGATTAAGTTTCAGGCAAATAAAGGACAGTGGTGTTTTAGTTTTGTCTCCTCCATGAGGAGAGAGTAAGGGCCCCATTTCACTGCACGTGATGTCTGAGTGGAACCAACACCCACGGCATCTTCTGCTGGTCAGGGCCTGCTCCAGATCCTTGTCTGCACTATCCTAGGGGAAGGCACCCTCAGGAAATGGATGAAGTGGGGAATGTGCTGCCAACTCACACAGAAGGAGATGGAGAATCACAAGATCAATGAAGAGAATTGTGATGACATTCAACTGAAGGCCTTTTCTTTGGGTCCCAATTCGCACCCTTCACGCTGTATCCTGTTGCCATCCAATTCCATTGTGTATCAGTTCTTCATCATATAGAAAGGGACCCTGCTTTAGATGAAAGACCTACAGATAAGTGTGAAGTCAGCTACTAATGCATATGGTATTTAGGATCTGCCATTTTGCCTTTCTAAACATTTTACCAGGTGACTTCCATCTTGAGTCAGGTGGAAATTGTATAAAGTAGGCAGTTCATTGTGTTTATTGGCTGTGGTACCATCTTTGGTAAGGTTGCTATCTAATATAAAATAAATCTTTCATATTTATGTATTGGCATACACAAATATTCACTAAGTATTATATGCATAACATGTGGTTTTAAAATATTTTTGACTTTTGGCATGGATTCTGCCTAAGGATTATTATATCATCTAAGATAAGGATGAATCCTCCTCGGTGATGTAAAGTTTGTCTCACTGGGGTCACTCTGTGTTACTCAGCCTTTTCCATTCTGGTCATCCCATACTCCTTATCTCATGTGCAAATCCAGTAGCTGCCACAGAGCAGAGGATTATTTTAAGGAATCTTGCTCCATAGTGAACCTTGCCATTTGTCCTTTCAGGAGCTGGAAAATCCATTTTGATAAATCTTTTTTTTTCTAATATTTGTTTTTGAGAAAGGATCTCACAAAGTAGTTGAGGATGCCCTTGAGCTCACTATGTATCCCAGACTTGTCTCAAACTCCCAGGGATCCTCCTGCCTCAGCCTCCTGAGTGCTGGGAATACAGGCATGTGCCACCACTTGTGGCTCATTTAGGTAAATCTTAAATGAACTTTGAAAAAGCACTTGGACTTCTTGCTTTATGCATTTCAAACTCAAAATTGCTCTCACAATGGTCACGTGACCCTGAGGATCATCTGTAATGTACATAGTGTATTAAGGCTCTTAAAAATGTGAGGAATGCAGAGCTGAATCACTAAGAAAAAAAGGACATGTTTTTAAAGGTGACAGATCCTATTGGATTCATTTTCCTAGGAAAGGGATGGGAAAATAGTTTGAACATCATGTAAAACATTAAATGACCTCAAAAGGAAATTAGTACTGCCATAATTATTTTGAAAGTTGTCTGACATTCATTTTTGTTTTTCTGATGGAACAATGTAAAGTAGGAAGAATATGAAGGAAAAAGTGTGGGCCTTCAATCTATTTGTTTTTTATTATAATGGTTTTCTACATGTTACTCCCTCAGTAAAGATAGAGTCTGAGCAAAGAGCTAAGATGCAGAGCATGAGGAAGCCTTGTTTTATCAAACCTCACTGTCCCCTTTTGCTAAAGAGGAGGGTTAGTGTGGAATCACTCATGCCCCTTCTCTTCATCTTGTTAAGTTCTTGAAGGAAAACAGCAGGTGAACTTGAATTCTTATTTCCATAGAAATCAACAAACCAAGGGTTTCTTGATTCTCTCTCTTTCTTTCACTTTCTTTCTTTCCTTTTTTTCTCTCTCCCTCTTTCTTTCTTTCTTTTTTTCTTTCTTTCTTTCTTTCTTTCTTTCTTTCTTTCTTTCTTTCTTTCAAAACAGGGTAACTGGACTTGATTGGAAACACCTATAAGTAAGTTCAAGTCCTTCACGACAGTTCATAATCTCTCAACTGGTACATCTTTGTGGATGTTATGGGTTAAATACAACTTATCCTGTAAAGACTCATGCAATGAGGGCTTGCTCCTGGATGTAGCAGTATTCAGAGTTTGGACAAGAGAAGTGATGGAATCAGAGCATGCTAACCTCATCAATGGATTAATCTATTCATGAGTTTATTGGTTCAGTGGGCTGTTAGGGGGTAGGGCCTCATTAGCAGAGGTCAGTGTTAATATCCCTTTGAAAGATATTTCTCTTCTTGGACTTTTCCATCCATTTCCTAGTTGCCAAGAGATGAGTAACTCCTCTACCATGCCCCTCTCTGCTGTGATGTTTCTGCCATTATGTTATCTTGGAGCCAGCTAACTAACCATGAACTAAAATTCTGAAACCATGAACCAAAATAAACGTTTCCTTCTGTAAGTTGTGACTGTCAAATATTTTGTCCCAACAATGAAAATCTGAGTAATACAGTGGGGTAACAAATGTAAAATGGACCCTTAATGCTATTATTTTTGTAACTGAGATGCTTATATGTCCCAGAAATGTCATGCATATGCCTCTCAGTGATTTTAGGAAATTAGCAACCTCATACCAAACTTGAGGATTTTTCTACAACCTTTTTAATATTACACTTGAATACTCTGTGTGTGTGTGTGTGTGTGTGTGTGTGTGTGTGTACATTATTGTGAGTCCACATTGGGAGAGAGAGGAGGTGTCAAAATACATAGGATCTTCAAATTCTGTTAACAGCAGAAAAGTTGAAGTTACCGAAGATAGGAAACAAGGCAAGGACATGATAAAGATAGTTGGAAATGGGACAAACTATCTCATAGATGAAGGTTTATGTATGTTTATGTCAGTTCGGTAAACAGCAACAACAACAAAAACAGCAGCAAGGCTTAAAGGCAGAGAGACCCCTTTTGATTTTTTTATTAGAATTTGCACGTCAAATTGCCCAATTGCACCTTTTACTTCACTGGAATCATTAGAGGTGCCAAACACAGACTTTTCTTTGGAATTTTTCAGGATTAAAAAGTGAGTGTACACTTCAAAGACATGGTCTCAGTGTAACTGAGATATTGAGTACATATTCAATATCATATTTCAATGATATCAAAATACATAAGAAAGAAGAGGAAGACTCCAGATTGAGATTTCAACCTGACATTTGGGCACTATTGACTGATAAGTTGAAAGACAAAGGCAAAAAGCAAGCACTGGGTCAGAAAAGAATTTCTGTACAAAATGAACCATGTCTAGTAAAAAGTCACACATCAACCAGGTGTCACTGTAAAGGTTTTATTTATTTATTTTAGTTGAGACAAATGATGCATTGGAGAGACACCTCGGCCCAAAGCATTTATTCCTAGGAATTTATCACATATCCCAAACTTCATGTGTTTTTCAGGATTCCCATAACTGTCTTTCTACTTGGAAAGAAAGCTTTCTAAAACTGTCAATTAACTTATCCATTTGATTGATCATTCCTTTCCTATTCTTGCTAGATTGTTGTGACCCTTTGGCTCTTTCTGTTGCTCAGGATTTGATATTCTGGTGACATAACAGTGGACCAGCAGCCACAACAATGCTTGCTTCATGGTCGTTTAATGTTGACTCTTTAAATTAAATAAGTCACCCTGTAGCTATGGTCTGCACCGCCTTATTTATCTTTTAGGTTTCATCTCAATTCCTACTTTCCCAAGAAACCTTTCCAAAGCAGCCCTTTTCTGGTCTTTTGGTTCTTGTACAATTTGCATGTTAGTTTGCTAAGGTTATCATAAGAAAATACCAAAGACAACATGAATTTTAATAATCAAAGTTCATTTTCTCAGTTTTGTAGGCTAGAAATCCAAGATTACAGTGTTGACAGAGCTGATTTCTTCCAACATCTGTCTCTTGGCTTGTAGACAGTCATCTACCCACTGTGTCCTCTCATGTTCTCTTTTGGTGCAAGTCTTCATTCTAGTATCCTCTTCTCATAAGGATGCTAGGTATAGGGACCCTCATTTTACTTCCATAGCTTTTCCAGTGTCCTATCTCTGTGCAGCAACATTTTAGGTATAGTATGCTAAGATTCAACCTATAAATTTTGCAGGAACATGATTGGGCTTGTAAGTGTGTATGTTAATTATATGTGCACAGAAATGGTTATGTAGATCATAGGAACAAGAGCTCCATCTGCCTGACCCACCTTTATTTGTCCAAGGACTAATACCTTGCTTACCACTGGTTCTCAATAACTATTTGTCAAGTGTGAGCTAAGTGTCTGAATAAATAAACTAGGGAGTTGATGTCCCAAATATTTCGGAAGAGTATAATCTTAACAATGAAAGAGTTAGTAGTGATTTTTAATAAACACGTGGGTGAGAACAGTTATATACCGCAAACCCCAGAATGAGATGTGCTTAGGATAATTATTAATTAAATATAGACCAGTGGACCTCAGAGAGGTAGGAAAATGGTCTAGAGAGCTGCATCATGCAGGGTAGGAGTCCTAATCCTGACGAATCCTGGCTGCCAGATGGCTGCAGGCCACAGCCCCACAATTAAGAGCTGTTCCTCAATTATTGCCCTTTTTCATATAAGCCATTTGTAGCTCGCCACCATCTGCACATGAAGCAAACATGACAAGTCTGTGAACCTCATCCTCCGCTTCAATTAGCTTGTCATTAAGGACTGTGTTTTAGTTAAGATAATGTTGATGAGAAAACCTCATTAACAAGGGCAAGTAAATAAATATCCATGCAGACCTGACTCTCACAGCAGGCTGTCAGGTCAAGCGCAGAGTTCGAGTTTCAAAAGACAGGAATACGAGGAAGCATTCTGTTTTATGAGAAACTGAAATGAAATTGCCTGAGCCTCAAGATATCAAGCAAATTTTGGAAGTGTTTATTAAAGTAGTGATCTCTGGGGCACCTGCAGCTTCCTCAGGCCCAGATAATGACAATGGAAAATTTTATTCCTTAACTCACTCTTGGCTGTCTACCTTGTACTAGAAAGAAGAACTGAAGGAGCTTGAGTTTTTACTCTTGTAGCAGAGTAACCTACTATCCAGACCTGCTATCACTTCCCTTTCAATTTCATAGTTTCCACGTTGACAATTATCTCATAAAAATTGCTTGGCTTCTCTTTAATTCTGGAAGCTTTAGAAATGTGTGCTTTGGGCTGGTGCTGTGATCCAGCCTCATATGCAGACACTGCTCACTGGCAGCCCATAGGCCCTGCTGGAAGGGACTGTACCCCGTACTGGCATTTCTAGGAGGCAGGGCACACCCTCAGGATGCACAGATGAGAGGCAGCAAGATGAGAGAACATAAGGATTCTTTTGGTGGGATAGCATTTGTTCTGTAGAAGGAATAGGATTTGACCAAACAGAGAGGGGAAGAATGCTATACCAGAGAATGAAACAGGGAGAGAAAACCAGGTGTGAGGCTCCACAGGGACTTAGGATGCCTGTGGCAGAGAGCACAAGGAGGAAAAGGCAAAAGAGGAAACAGGATTTTGAAGGCATCAGGATTCGTGCTGCCTCAGGAAGGGGATAAGGAAATATCTCCCTGGAGTTGAACTTAACATTTAGCTTGGAGATGTAGCTGATGGTCTATGACTACACACAAAAAAAATATTGTCATGATCTACCATAAATGTGTCCATCAGACCAGAGTGGATGACAAATCCAGGTTTCCTCCCTCAGATACACTGACCAGGAGTTTCTGGAATTCAGGTTGCCTTGAGATGTGACTCAGGCTTTAAAGGCTAGGAAAGACTTAACCTGTGATTTATGGGCAATGCACATAACAGGATCTTGCTGCAGCCGCTTGGCAGTGGATATCAGCGGGTCTGATGCTCAGTCAATCAAAGAGCATTTGGAGAGGGCAGGATGTCGCCCTGTTGATTCTGAGAAAGATGTCAAGACATGACTCAGACTCTGACCCCCAGGAACTTGCATCCCATGGGGGAGAGGAGACGTACATGGACAAATTCTTAATTATTACTACAAGGCAGTAAATAATATGACCTAAATGAATAGATCAGACAGTGGCTATTACAGGACATAGAAAGACAAATTGCTGTATACTAGTCTAGTCATAGCCTGTTTCATCAAATTTCCTGACTTACCAACTTATTCACTGACTCATTCAATCAATCAATCAATCAATCAATCAGCCCTTTAAAGGTGCTCTGCTTTATGCTAAGTGATGTTGATAGAAAATCAGGGACTATATGCTCTCTGTTCATACAGTTTAGGAGAAGACACATTAAGACAAAAACTGGACCTTGGATGACGGAAGATGGGCATGGATACTAGTGGAACAAAAAAGGCCAAGTATAGATGGAGCTGAGTGGGATTCGATGGTAGACTTTTTTTTCTTTCGGTACCAGGAATTAAACTCATGACCTAGCACCTGCCAGGCAGGCGCTATGCTGCCAAACTATGTCCCCAGCCTAGCAGGCCAGGATTGGAAGCACTGAGGAATTGCATGGTTTGCTTGGAGCACAGTGAATACACTGTCCTAGGTGGAGTAGGGAATATGCATTGGGACACTAGAAAATAAGATGGAGAGGACATATAGTGACTTGGGTGTAAAAGGAGTCACCTGTCAAGATAAGCAGTGTGGGTTTCATCCTCCCACTTCCACAGTCCACCCTGTGTGGCA
>RJWT010011144.1:0-23558 GCA_004365215.1 Cuniculus paca
AACTGTGGCTTACATTGTTCCCCTCCTCGGGCTCTTGAGATGAAAGGATTTCACAGCACAATGAAATAAGTAACAGCAGGGAGAAAGAGTGAGGGAGGTAAACTGTTGGAAAGTAGAAGACAGGGTGGAAAAGATGAAATTCAAGACAGATGTGTGAGAGCCACAAACATATGTCTTTGAATTTATGCATCCGAGTGATTCATGTAGCATGAGGGGGGAAAAAAGCCACATACTCAGTATAGAAATAAATACAGGAGTAAACACAGAACAAAATATTATATTCTATTCTGACAAAGAATCACCAATTCACATCTCTCTTCTGCTACATAAAGTTGTTATAAAACAGGATGAGTGAAGGATCCAAGATGAAACACTAGTAATTAAGCAGAGGTTCTCTGAGGTCCCTGTCACTCTCAACAGGATGTCAGCCACCACCAATTTATTTCCAATTACTGAATGTTGATTTCTTATCTCCGAAAGGTACCTCAGCTGCTTGACATCAGCATAATTTTACGAACAGTAGCATTTGCCAGGTTCACGCCTGACCATTAAGGAAAAAAGGGGGAAAGAAAAAAAAGGCAGGAAATCTAGATGGGCGTTTCCATCAAAACACAAAGTCCAAGACTCTGGCCAGAAAGACATTTTTACAATGCAGTATTAGTGTATGTGGTTTTATTTCTAAACAGCTAACTTAAAGGAACCAAGGCACAATTGGTTCCAAATGCTTCATACTGAGAAAAAACACAGGCAGCCTGTCTTGCTGTTTTACTTCTCTCAGTGTGGGACTTTAAAGGGTGACAAGAAAGACGAAAACAGCAGAAATGTGCCTGGATGCTAGGATGTGCTACAGAAATGGGGTGAGGCAGAGTCAAAGATATAACACAGGAGCTGGGGAGATGGCTGAGTTTTCCTAGAAAGGTCAAGTGCTGTTTCAGGATGGTGCTCAGCTGAACATCAGGTCCACACTACACACATCCATTGTCATTTGTCACCAGTAGGCATTTAATGAATGTCCAAAACTTACCATGTATTTGTGCCAGTAGGTGTACAGAGAGAGCCATTAAAACAGAGCTCTCTTCTTTCCTGGAGAAAGGAGCCTGATCAGGACCCAAACCTGCTTCCTGCTTGGTCACTCCACACCCCTGCAGTGGTAAGCTTCTTTCAAAGATTCCACTTCAGGCCACGAGTTATCTCAGCAGGTGTGGATTCGATCTAAGACCAATCATCCTTTCTTGGGAATTTAGAACTGGCTACAACGATGGATTCAAGACCAGAGTTAAGAGCAGGCTACTGGAGGGCACCATATTGATCCTATCAGTCCTTGAGGCAGCTGGACCCCCTCCTCTCTCCAACTCCTTGCCTCTGATGGTCACCTGCTTTGTCTCTTTATCCCCAGAGACAAACAGTGATCACTTTCTAAGTGTGGACAGGATGGGACTGCTACTTGTGGAAGAGGATAGCTGCTGGTGGAGGTAGGGACCAAGCACTTAGGTGAAGAACAGAAGTAGCCTCTCTGGGCAAGAGACAAGCCAAGAGAAATAGAGCTGACAGAGAGAGGGGGACAGAAGAGGGGCACCATAAAGACACCAAAGAGGCAGAGAACAGAGAGAAGCAAACGAGAGACACTGTGCAGCCAGCTCCAAAATGGGCAAGAGACCTGTTTTTGAAATCCCACTTTTGGTCCCTCTGTCTCTCAGCTGCACTCCATTTCCTGAATCTGGATGCCCGTGAGATTAACAACTATATTCTGAGAGCCTAATACAATCTACTTATGCCAGCTTGAGTGAATTTCTGTTCCTTGTAAATAGCAACTAAGACAGATGTGTGAGTATGTGTGTGCACAGAGAGCCCATGTACATCATGAAACCCTCCCCACCTAAAACACCTGCAGAAGAAAAGCAAAATTACCTGATACTATCAACCTTTTCACACCCCTTCCTAATACACGGTACCTCCCAGCGGGGATTTGCAGGGTGGATTCATTTTAAAAACACCCTCTACCCAGCGGATGTCTGAAACCAGATAGTACCAAACTCTGTATTTACTAGTTTTCCCTAAATGTGCAGAAATTTATTGCCTTCTGCATGTTAACTAAGCATTTTGTCATGTGCGGTGTTCGTAATTTTTGCAGTTTAAAGTGCAAAAACAAAAGTAGCATGGATTTCTCTTTCTTCCTTCACAATTTCACAGATAGATGAGTCATTCTTAGGGTAGATTCAGCAACTTCAGCATATGATTTTTTTCTTTCCTCCAGTCAACAATGTTTTTACCTTTCCATTTAAAGGAAGTACTTTACAGTTTCTCTTTGGCATATGTGAATTGTCAATATCACTACTCTTGAACTCTGGGGCCATTATTAAGTAAAAGAATTAGCTGAACATAAAACCTGTATCTCTCAACAGTATCTTATAGTGAAGATGGATACTAATTAACAGGAGGGTAGCATATACAATGTGGGTATCTGGGGCAAAAGAATTATTCATTTCCCAGGTGGGATGAAGTGAGACAGTACAAGATTTTATCACTCAGAACAGCATGCAGTTTAACATTTATTCTCTTTCTCATTAGGGAGAAGGAAGGGAAGGGAGGAAAAGGAGATGGAAAAAAAATTGAAAGAGAAAATGGAAATAGAATTTGTGTAAATAGGAAGGGGACCAAGAGTTGGAAGGAGCAGTAAGGGATGGGATGAATAGGAGACAAAAAAAGAATTAAGATGTGTTATGTATGTAGACCAATTCCCCATGATAATTGTAAACATTATGCACTGAAAAACATGTACTAATAAAAAAATAGAATGTATGAGTTGTTCACTTCTGGAATTTTCCATGTAATATTTTCAGATTCCAGTTAACTGAAACCATAGACAGTGACACCTCAGGTGTGTGTGTCGGGGGACTACTGTATTATTATTCTGTCCTCTCCACAGAGCTGTGGGGCACCAAAGAGAAAACTCCTTGTGCTAGGGATGCACAGATGGGAGCAAGATGACTTGCCTAAAATGACAGCGCAAATTAGTCCCAGGGCCTCTTCACTCCCTGCCAGCCACCAGCCCTGGAAATACAATATTTCTTAAATGTGAGCCTACAATACAATATATTTTTATATGTGACAGATGTGAGAAAAATTAGTTTGATTCTCTGACTTGTGGGTCTAAGAGAAAGCGACAATGAATAAACTCCCAAACTCACCAACAAAAGTCCTTTCTTTGCACTTTTCTTCTAGAAAGCTTTTTTCTATTTGTCTCCAGGAGGCACCACCCTGAACTGAGTCAGGAGGGAAGAAAGTTTGAGGTTTCTTCCAGACAAGATGAATGGCCATTTACCAAAATCAATCAATCAACCAACCAGCCAACCAACCAACCATATCCTTTACAGCATGTCCTCTAGAGAATTTTTGGTTTTTTGTTTGTTGTTTTTGTTTTTGCAATGCTGGGAATAAAACCCAGGGCCTCCTACACAATAGGCAAGTGCTCTACCACTGACACCACCAGCCCAGTGCGTGCCCTCAGTACGATAGCACACGGCAGATATAGCAAGTCTCCCACCATTAGTGTTAAATACAGCTCATCGACACTCCCAGACTAAGCACCCCAACACCTTCCCATGGCTGGTTCCAGAAGCCACTGGTGCCACAGAACCAAAACGGGCAGGGTACAAAGTTTCTGAGGTTTGGAGGGAACTGACTTTCTCCTCCAGAAGAGAAACGGCCCAGTGAATCAGACCTTGAATATGCCACTAATCACTTGCTTGGGAAACTTGAACTGCTGAGGCCTTCTGAACAGAAACCAAACACAAATGAGTTCTCCATGAGGAGGGCGGACTCTTTGGGACACACTGGTCATTTTAAAGAGCACAATAATTCTGTCAACCTTTAGCAGAACCAAACTGTTAAATGTCAACACATTTCAAACTGGTCTCCAGACCACCCATAGAAGAGTTTTGTGTCCAAAAGCAGGGAAATTCAAGCAAGAAGCTGGGTTCCAGTGCCCCTCTACCCTGTTCTTGGCTAAGTCATAGGGAGCCCCACTGTTCCCCAGGCTGAGAGGAGCTAGCAGTGTGAAGGGCATGAAGACCAGCTGATTCGATCCTGTCTGCTCTTCCCTGAGCAGCTTCAGGTGGTACGCAGAGCAGGTAAGTGCTCAAAAAGTGAGTGGGCAGCAAAGAGGGAGGCTGGGAGTCACAAAGCAAACCAGGCCTACCACACCCCTCAGTCACCAAGAAGGGCAGGCTGGCTGGCAGAGCGCTGAAGTTGGTGGGGTTGTGATATCACTTCATTTCCTTGAGAAAGTTACTTCCACTCTGAACTGGGAAAACCATCATTCTTGCCTCATAAGCTTGCTGTGAGGATTAAAGCAGATGTGAAATCCAGATGGCTTTTTCCTGTGCCCCTATTACCTAATTCAGATTCTTATTTGCTCATTTTGCTTTAAATAGACTCTTAAAAAAAAAACAAATCTATTTTGAAATGAAACTTTATACTGCTAGAAACTACCACTTACCCTAAATAGAGGGTGTCAAAATAAAAAGAAGAAAGACTAATTATTAAATGTGTTCTAGCCCTTGTTGCCTCAGAAGAGGGTGACAAGGGATAGTGGGGTTGGCTTTCCCTACTGAAAGGGAGATTGGCGAGTTTTCCGGAGGTTAAAGATGGATGACTGCGTCAGGACTTTCTTTTGATAAAAACAGAGACTTGGAAGTGGAGAATGGAAAAGGGATCGTGTAGTTCTGTTAGGGACGCCAGTTTTAGTAACAGTCCTGCCACCTTGAATTTCTGAGGCCTTGTGCCAGTGGAGGCAATGACAGAACCAGAACTGAATGGGCCAGCTTACCCCTTGCCAGCCAGCAGAGCCCCACTTCCCCCAGAAAGCTCTCCACCAGGGAGGAAACACCGCTGGTTCCGCTCAGCTCTCCTGCCATCTGGGGCTGCCAACACCTCCCCGCCTGCACCACCTCTGACAAGCTGCCTCGGCCACAGCCAAGCATATCACCATCATGCGACCTCATAAACTCACCATGACCAGGAAGCAGGGTTACCCTGACCAGGATCACACCTGCATCAGCTGACAGCTGTGCTCTTCAAATTCATCCCTCTTTGTTCTTTTCTTTCTACTCCAGAAAAACACAGAAGAGAATGTGCAGATAGACTTATATCTAAATCTCCATATTGATGTCCAGGAAGCTTGAGGGGAAAAAGGATCCTCTTCCTTTTTTTTCTCACCTAGCTCCCAGAACTCAGAGTAGTCTTAGCTTTGGATCTGGGATCTCTCGAAACTGGTGGTAATACGGGGATAGGGCTGGTGTGTGGTGGGGAAGGAAGAAGAAAGGAAGGAACCTGGCTACAAAGTAGAGGTAAAGTCTCCTTGAGCAGTTGAGGTTATGCTATGCCAAACCTAACTGCATCCACCCTTGCAGAAGAGGCCTGCAGCTGTCTCCAGTACACATGGCAAATTTCAAGGAAAGAGTTTTACTAGCAATGTTTAGTACAATATTTCCACAGGACTACCTGCATCAGAATCCCCTGGGCCTGGGATGAGACAGATTTCTGGGTTCTTCTGGGTCCAGATTCCTGGGTCTACTGAATGGGATGCTCTGGGAGTGAGGTTCAAAAATGTAAATTTTAAAAGAACCCCAGGTAACTCTCATGGCCACTGAAGTTTGAGTCACGTGACATCCCTTTGCCAATACTGCACAATACTCTGGTTAATTCTCACTCATCCTGCAGATTCCAGTTCAGACATTCCTTCCTTGAGAAAGTCTTGCCTTGCGGGGCCTGGTGGCGCATGCCTGTAATCCCAGCACTCGGGAGGCTGAGACAGGAGGATCATTGCAAGTTCGAGACCAGCCTGGTTACAAAGTGAGCTCAAGGCCAGCCTGAACGGAATAGCAAGGCCCTGTCTCAAAAAGACAAGGGCCGGGTATCTAGCTCAGTGGTCTAAGCGCCTGTCTGGCAAGTGTGAGGTCATGAGTTCAATCCCCAGTGCTGCAAGAAAAAAACAAAACAAAACAAAAAAGAAAGCCTTGCCTTATCTGAAGTCTTAATAGGTCCCACATTAGCTATTCAAGCCTTGGTACTCTTCCTTCATGGTGCTTTATCACAATTTTCATCATATACTATGTTTCTGTGACTTGTTGAATAATAACATCTCCTCTACTCAACTACAAGGTCCAGTGAGGTCAGGGGGTCCTTGGCTCTCTCTGTATCCTAGTTTCTAGCATAGCGCCTGACACTTAGAAGACTTACAATAATTGATTAAATGAATAGATCTGGAATAATTTTTTTTCTTTTACAGTACTAGGGAGCACTCCCTGCCCCCTTTTGCGACAGGGTCTTGCCAGGTTGCCAAGGCTAACCTTGAACTTGTTGTCTCCCTGTCTCAGTTTCCTGAGTAGCTGGGGTTGCAGGTATGTGTCATAGTACTTGGGTGGAATATGTGTTTCTAACTCTTGTTTCCCACTGTACCTCACTATTCCAGTGAAGGTTTTGTTGTGTACTTAAAAGTTCTTGTGATATCAGGTACTGAACAACGGAACTCTGCTGCTGAGCATTTTCTTTTTTTCTTTGTTTTTTTAGTTAAACAGATCTTAAATGCTCCCATCTGCTTACCTGAGTGGAGTTCTAAGAGCTTAAAATGCTTCATATACTAACACAGGACAAGAAGAGAGGCAACTTTTAGCCTCTGGGGTCTGTCTGCACCCTAAAGGGCTTCAGGACAGCTTTGCCCAGACTATAAGCAGAGGGAACTGAACATATCCTACCCAATTCGTGACACCATGAGTTAGTAAAAGGTTAGTAAAACCTGACTGCTATCCCAGGATTGAAATGTGGGTAAAATTCCCCCTGATCCCATAAGTTCTACTCATGACTATATCTGTTGAAAAGTTTTGTTTGAATTAGTATAACTCTCTTCCTCTCTCTCTCTGCAAATACGCCCCAGGAGGGAGCAATCCTCCTATTCTTCAACAAGTATAGGCCAAGTCCCATCTGATCCACCACCAGTTCTGGCAGTCAAATACCCACAAATGTTTAGCTCTGCCATGGGATATGTAGAATAAATTAAGTTTAGGGGAAAAAAATCATAAAACAAGTCTCTGCGTCTAAAGAGTCTGTGTACCTTGGCAGGGGGAATGTGTATGTTACAACAAATCCTATCCAGCCTGCCAGAGAACTCAATCAAAACCAGAGAAAAGGATTCTTGTCATAGGAGACAGACAGCTCCAGAGCAGCCCCCTGAGGGATATGGAGATAAGGGTCCAATCTCACCTTGCATCTGCCAAAATTCTTCCCCAAGGTGCCTGAGGAAAGAAAAGGCATAAAACCCTAAATAACAGGAGATGGACATTCCAAAGTCGTAGCTTTTGCAAGCATGAAACAAACACGAACACCCACAGGAAAACTTTGCCGTTGAGGTCTTTACCTCTGGAACTCCGACTGGACTTGTTCTGGCAGAAGAACCTTAAATCGCCATAGGGCAAGCTTGAGGATGGGAACCTACCAGGTATTAAAGTTATGGCTCCACTGATCTTGCTAGTGTTTGTCTCGCACTAGAAATTCCCACTGCCACGGCCAAGTCTGCCTTGCATCTGGATGGCCAACTTCACTTGAATGAAGCCAGACTCTCACTAATTAGTCCACAAAGCCCAGCCATGTTGTCCACAGGAAAACAAGACTTAACTAGTGAGAAGGACCTATTCTTGGCAAAAGAGTCAACAGAGAGTATCAATTTGTTACTTGCTTAAGAAGTTGGGGTGCAGTCGGTTCACTTTGCACCCTTGCAACACTTTCTACCACTCTGGAGAAATGCACTAGATTATCTGTGGCTTTTATGGACTTTTTTTAGGCAGGAAAAGGTGACAGAACAAGGGCATAAACTCAACTCTGGGCTACTGAAGTACATTCAGACCCTGTGTTGTAATCATTATGGGAGAGTCACAATCGGCAGGGGGAATGTCACCGTTGGAAATGTTATCCTGAGGGAGCAAATTTCAACAGATTAAAACAGGTTTCCATTTTGGTTTCTCTTCTTTGAAACTTGTTCCTAATGGTCCGATACCTGGCACCATTTTGGATGAGCTGAGGACAGACCACTCAACAACAAAAAATACCAGCAGGCCTTCTTTTACTATACAGCATATCATACAAGTTTATCACCCTGAAGGAACAACTTACCTGCTGCGATTAGAAAGGCTAAATACCAGTTATTCTAAAGCTAAAGTTACTACTTTTGGCAGGCACTTTCCCAGTTTCTAGTTGATTTTGGGTCAACTGGTAGACTAAGTAAGCTTGTCCCATATGACAAGCTATTTCCTTTCATTAGCATCACAATTTATCCCAGAGTTCACCAGGAAGTAGGATCAAAGGTAGGCAGGCTGGTGAGGGTTTTCTTTTTGGTTAAGGTGACTGAATGGTTTTACACACTCCCATGCCATACTAAGTGAAACTTGACTGCATGTGGTGAAGCCCAACCACTCACCTCATGGCTGGAAAGCAAAAGAGGGAGAAAGAAAGGGACCCGAGCCCACAATCCCCATCGAGGCATGGTGGGGGAGATCAGTTTCTTCACCAAGAAACTTTACCACTAAAGAATAGACCAAGTTATTCCAAGAAATACTTCTAGGTCCTGTTTCTTGTCCAGCTATAGTTTCGAGATGAAGTCTTCTCAGTCCTGACCCTAAAACCATATTTAATGAAACCTGTTAGACATGAATTTCAACATTGACAAATCATTGAAGGCTATCATTTGAAAGTGTGATAAAAAAAAATCACTCCCTAAATACAACAAAAGTGTTCAGACCAAACATGCTGGAGATTCCTAAGGAGATCATGTGGAGTTTGGGGAAATTTTGCGATTGGGTTTTCTCCTAGTTTTAATAGCTTTAGAAGAGTTCCTAAATGCCAAGTAAAGAACAACAGCAAATGTGACAAGTTAACTTCCTCAAAATGTTTATTTATAAGAAAAAAAATTTGTTCCCTGCAACTCTTATGCAGGAGGGGATTAAAACTAGATAACACTACAAGAAAAGGAAAAGGAAACCCAAATTACTCAAGTGCAAAACAACAGCTGCGCCAAAAGGCCAGCCAGAGACCTGACTTTTCCACTCAGTCACAATCTGTTCATGGGTCCTAGATCTGCTCGAACTGTACCAGAGTCAGGCCCACTCTTGTCAAAAGGAATTAAAGTGAACTATCAAAACCCAGTTCAGACTATTTGACAGGCCTGCCTATCAGGTCATCCCAGTCATCCTCTAATGACCCTCGCACAGGGTGCTTTGCCTTTTTCACAGCCTACTAAGTAACAGATAAAACCAAGCAGATGAACAGAGCCAGGGAGGACAAGGAACTGCAGTTTGTTGCTAACATGCTTCCTTGGGTCACGAATGATCCTGAGACCCGGAACCTTAGACCATTCCTCTGTGTGCAGAAAGAATAGGGCCCAACACAGATAGGAATCTGTCGCTTCTGCAATAAGGAAAACAACAGACAAATTAGAAGGGAATTGAGATGTGTAATATACCTGTACCAATTACCCACAGTGAATGTAATAATTATGTACTGCAAACATGTACTAATAAAAGTAAAAAAGAAAAAAAGAAACTAATAAAGATGGTTACTTCTGGCAGTGGAAGTAAGACTTCTCTTAGTATATTCTTTCGTATGGTTTTGACTTTTGAATTTATAAATATTTTGTTTGTTAGAAGAATAAAAACAAGAAGCACAAGAGAAAAAGCAAATCCTAAAGTGAGCAGGAACAGAAACATATAAGTTAACTGTATGATAATTATTACCTATCAGCGCAAAAAAGAGAATCCATGTGGTTTTTGGATATAGTTCTCTGTTCATCCTTACTTAGATATAATTGCATTTAGTTGATTTTGTGTTGGCCATGAAGATTGTCTAAAGGTTCCCACTGTGCAGCAAGAGGTACACGAACACAGAAAAAGCAGAGCATGGAAGAGCCCTGGGATGCTGGTTCTGATATGAACATCTCAGGATGAACTCAAGACTTTGGAAAATATTCAGTTTCTTAGCTGTTTCTATTCAAAGTGCCCAGAAGCAGTGACATATGTAGCAATAAGCACACTTCATACCTAGATTCTCCCCCAGAAGGAAGGAAGGTCTCTTAGAGAAAAGGTTCATTCCAAGACAGAAAAGGACAAGCTGAGCCTGTGCAAATCATTTTGTGTCAGAAAAACAAAGAAACGCTTAAAGTCGTAAAGACTGTTGGAGACAAGATAAAAGGGCTCACATTAACCAAATTTGGGATCATTAGAGCATTAAAATATAGTGAAGTTGATGGTCTACAGCAATTGAATAAAAAATATTCACAATCCAGAATGATATTCAAAAGGAAAGGGGCACAAGGTGCTCTTCATTATAAAAGAATGCAGCCTGACAAATATAGGACAGTGTATTCAAAGATCAACATTCCACAATAATCACTGTAAAAACAGATTCAGGAGCTGGCGTGGTGGCGCATTCCTGTAATCCCAGCACTCGGGAGGCTGAGGCAGGAGGATCGTTGCAAGTTCAAAACCACCCTGGGCTACAAAGTGAGCTCAAGGCCAGCCTGAACAGCATAGTGAGATCCTGTCTCAAAAAAGCCCAAAAAAAAAAAAAAAAACAGATATTGTTCTTATGAAGAGAACAACCTCCTCCTTAAGAAATACATACTGAAATGCTTAGGAGTGAAATGCCATGATGTATACACATTACTTTCAAAAATTTCAAGGGCAAAAATGTAGCCACTACTCACACATAGGTCTAGATTTATCCACCACTCATACATAGGTCTAGATTTACAGAAGAGGTTCAAAGCGTATGCTTCCCAGGCCAGCAGCAACACCTAAATACTTCATGTGACCAAATGTTTACAACTGGAAAATTCAGAAGAGAGGTATATGCTAGGAATCTATTAAATGGGTTTGAAATTCCCCCCACCAAAACAAACAAAAACAAAAAAAAAAAAAAACACTGAGTGAGAAGACTAAGTCTTAATACATTTTCCTTCTCAGGGAATACAAACTATAGTTTTTCAAACTGCTGATTTTTTTTTTTTTTGTACCTGGTTTGGAACTCACAACCTCACACTTACAGGCAAGTGCTTGAGCCACTGAGCTAAAGCTCTGGCCCCAAACTGCTGATTCTTAAATTTGCAAAAATGTAAGGGAGGGCTATACTATGTCAGTCTGTGTTTCTTTAGTTGCACACACAATGTGGGATAAAATGTTAACCTCTAAGGTATGGAGAGAGGGTGCTGGCTGCATGGAAATAAATTGGAAGAACAAATCGAGTTCTGCCCAGTAGGAACTGCTGCCTCTGGTATACAGAGTGTTTTTCTCTGACAAACACGTATCAGTTAGACCAAGAAGAACAGGAAGCTCTGGAAAAGTCTGTCTTGCATTTCTTTGCTCTGTAGACAAGTCTTTGGCCCAAGGTCTCAGAAAACTTCTGACCAGTCTTGCATCTAGAGATCATTTCCAATTTAACTGTAATAGAAACCATGATTACTCCATCTCTCACTCTGAGGCCTTTTTGTGTGTGTGTGTGTGTGGCACGGGGGATTGAACTCATGACCTTGTGCTTGCCAGGCAGGAGCTTAGGTCACTAAGCTAAATCCCCAGCCCTTGTCTTTTTGAGACAGGGTCTCACTATGCCATTCAGACTGGCCTTGAGCTCACTTTGTAGCCCAGGCTGGTCTCGAACTCGCAACAATCCTCCTGTCTCAGCCTCCCGAATGCTGGGATTACAGGTGAGCACCACCAGGCCCGGCTTCAGAGGCCTCTCTTTCTTATTTATTTATTTAATTTATTTATTTTGGTGGTGGGGGGATCGAACTAACGGCCTCACACTTACGAGGCAAGTGCTTGAGCTGCTGAGCTAAATCCCTGGCCTTTTTAAAAATTTTTTTTATTTTTGGGTGGGGGGGGGAGATAAGAGAAATTTCTTTTTTTTTTTTTTTTTTTGTACTGGGAATTGAACCCAGGAACTTGTGCTTGCCAGGCAAGTGCTTATGCCACTGAGCTATAGCCCCAGTGTCAGAGGTTTTTTTCTAATTAATGAGCCTTACAAGGAATGTGGTTATTAAAGAAGCAAGGAGGATGTTTGATTCCCTAAACTGCCATGCAATCTCCCGAAAATGCAGATGGCCAAGGAGTTGCTTAGTTTGTGCCCAGGGAAAGGTCAGCTGCACCCAAAGCCTTCTCACTTCATTCAGTGTTGGTGAAACACGAAGGATCCTAGAGTTTAAAGAGCAGATTCTGGCATTTTATCTCCTGCTTATGTCTCTCTGGAAGGCCAAACGCCTGAGTACTAGAAGTAGCACCACACCTGAGTTTATCTAAAATCATGCAATGAGATCAAAGAGTTCATCCTGCCCACATTTACTGAGCAAATGAAAAGACTGAGGCCCCCAGAAGTCCTGTCTTCCCAAATGCCATTCATGTTTTGTGCCTTGCATTGCCATACAATTGCAATCCATTTGCCTATAGCCTCTGTATTGGGGAAACATTTTCTGGACAAGAGAAAGTACCAGCATTTTAAGCTGATTATCAAAAGCTGGAGTTACCCATTGTCTACAAAGCAACCCCACTTTGTCCCCTGCAAGAAGGACCTTGGCAATGTCTCTCAAAGTTAATAATGTACAGCTGGGTATAGCAGCACACATCTAAAATTCTCAGCACTCTAGGAGGCTGAGACAAGAGGATCACAAATTCAAGCCCAGCCTGAGCAATTTAGGAAGACCTTGTCAAAAACAAAACAAAACAAAGCAAAACAAAATAGCTGAGGATGTAACTCCCAGTACCGGAAGGAAAAAAAGTTAACAATGTACCTACCCTTTGGCCTAGAAATTCCAATTCTAGACAGTTATTCTACAGATATGCATGCACGACTGTGCAAGACTGTTTATTGCAGCATTATCTGAAACAGCGAAAGACTAAGGAAGGGGTGAAACACATTGTTAGGGGACAATTAGGAGATAGCCATTCAATGAAATACAGTATTGGTGTTATAAAGACTGAGGCAGGTCAATGTGTGCTGGTAGGGAAAAATCAGAAAGGTATATTAATAATTTTTAAACATCAAGGGTGTTTTTGTAAATAGGGCTGGCATGACTCATACACACAAATGCATGTTTACAAATGCATAGAGCATATTCCAGAGTGTGTAAGAAACTTGATTACATCAGAGGAGTTAAACCTTGTTATTTCCTTCAGTACAACTTAAAATTTTTTTAACCATGTGCACCTAGTTCTGCTTTTATAATTAAAGAAAAAAGAGGGGAGGGAGGACCTCCTCTCTTAGCTGAAGTCCTGGCAGCCTGTGAAGTTGCTTGATTTCAGCCCTACCAAGTGAAGACTTTTTCACCGAATCAGCAATTAAATGGCTGAATGTGAACGAATCTAGATTGCTATCTGAAAATACATATTCTTAGTGAAACAAATGATTTGAGTTCGGGTCAGGGCAAGGCCAACATTCAAACACTGCTTTGCAGCAAACCCTCAGCCGGGGCCAGCCTCAGGCTGTAGTCAGAACATGTGAGTGGAAACATTTTACAGAAAAGAAAACCAATGCCAGCTTGGTCAGCAAGTTCCCTGGGTGCTCTGGGGAATTCTTTCCAGTCCCTGAAAGTTATGCTCAGGGCAGGGCTTGCACAGCTAAAGTATCTTCTCCCCTTGTTGAAGGAAAAGTCCAACAAGATTATACAGCTAAGTGACATTATGGGTATTTTTTTCCCCAAACCTGGGAGGAAAAAATGAGTTTGGTCTTCTAAATACTCCCAAGTTTGTGATATATTATAAGGCAAAGAGAGACCTCTTAACAATAGAGAGATTAAAATATCTAAACAAATGTATCTTCAGCCAATTAACTTGCAAAGGCTGTGCAGAACCAGTCAAGCTGTAAGTAAATGTCAGCACGATTTTCCATCTGCTCATGAATGACCCGAGAAGTCCTAGGAACCTGACCTGTTCTGAAGGGTGCAGAGGGGATGTGTTATGCTGCACACAGGGCTGGAGAGGCCTCCCAGCTGAATCTCTGCAGTGCTTCAGAGAAGTTCCCCTGACAGCATTCCTGAGACCATTGAGAGCTGAGCTACACCAACGACTCTGCCTCTCCCTCTATTATTGGCACATGTACTTCCCTGTCCCTGAATTGCCCTTCCCCGTCCTCTCCTTCAAGAGAAGATGAGATTGGGAAATCTGCCTGCCCTCATCTCCTTCAAACTGTCATCTGGTCAGCAGACTGAGGAGCCCTTCCTTGGCTCTCCCCAGGAGCAGAGAGAATTGTGATAGCCCCGATGGCAGCACAGGCCCTGTGCTGGGCCCACCTTCCAGTCCATCTAGGTGGAGTACATGAGCAGAGAATGGGAAACGTCCCGAAGGACAAAGAGGAAAGGTGATCTGGTTGTGACATCTGTCACCCCATTGATTGCCAGGCTGATTCAGCTGATCTGGCTGGCTAGGCAGGTGTCCCCTTCTGCCCTTACTACTCCATGTGTGTCCCTCCCAAAGCTGTGCACTAAGTCAAAGAAGATGGCCATTTCCCTATTCCCAGTAGAAGAGGACCATTTCTTAGGACAGGGGTATACGAGCAGATGTGGTCCCCTGCTAGAACTCCCAGACAAGCTCTCACAAGGAAAGGTGTTTTCCTGTATCTTAGTCTCTGCAGCCAGAGCAAGGTGCAGAACACGGAGGCCCAGCTCTCAGGTGCTCCCTGGGCCCAGGCAAGCTTGTTTCAGTCATTCCAGAAGCCTGGCTATGGCTGTGGCAGAATGCTCCAGCCTGTCTTAAGTTTGGCCTCCTCACAGATGAACCCCTAGATTTGGAGAAATACATCCATCAGACCGTTCCTTTTCTCTCACACCTTTTCCCATTTCATTCCTTAACCTCCCAGCACACATCTGATCCTCTTTTAAGGGCAGGCCATCATGAGGCACAGGGCGTTACATCAAAGGCCAGAATGTCTTATGGAGGCCACCAGAAGAGACACGGGCTGCTCCTGTGGCTCCTGACACTGACCCAGGAGTGACTCACAGTAACCAACTCACATTCTGCAATCAGGGAGCTCTGGGCGAGTGATTTTAGGTACTGGGGGCTGCTTGATTCGTCCATTCTGATCTGACAAGAGCTGAAAGCTACAGTGCTGCCAAAGGACATCTGTTCAGTGCCTTCTGGCAAAAGTTCATTATTATATCCACTGGAATTGTTTTATGCTTGAATATTATTCAATGGAAACCCTGAGAGAGCCCTGCCCATTAAGGAAAGGCTCATCAGGACAGTACCTTCTTTTGTTAATTACCTGGAGAAATAAAGAAAGGAGAAAAAGTTAAATAACTAAAATCACGATTTAAAAAAAATTTCCTCTACTATTTTGTATTCCACAGACAGTTAACTGCTAGATTCTGCCAATTCTCCCCCAAATGTCCCTGGCAATCAATTCTTCATCTTCTGGTTGATCTAAGTCACAAATTGCCAAGGTGCTGTGCCCAGGTCAAAGACACCATGGGGATGCCCCTGGGGAGAAAAGAGGCCTTCAGGAAGGGAAGGATGGTCCTGGGCCCTTGATAATTGCTTTAAGCCAGTGGTTCTCAGTTGGGGTGATTTTGCTTCCCAGGCGACATTTGGCAATATCTGGGGACATTTTTGGTTGTCACAACTAGAGACAAGGGTTGTGACTGGCACTAAGTGTATAGAAGCCAGGGATGCTGTTAAACATTCTACACAGGGTACTCTCTCACAATGAAAAACTATCTGGCTCAAAATGTCAATAGTGCTGAGGTTGAGGACCTCTGCCCCAAGTATCTACTGGAATTCTTTTGGTTTCTACTCAGCCCCCAGTTGCTTGCTAGTTCCAGTTCTCCAGCACGGACAGAGTAATGGATAAGTAAAACAAAGGGAACGTGAATTCAGCAAGGTGCTGGTTCTGTGTGTATGAGTAGTGGGGGGAAGCACCCTGAACTCACCGTGCCATTTGGGAGATTCATGGGTCAGCTTTAACAGTCTCGTTTTTATCTACTAGGAACATAGCAGGGTGGGAAAAGCCAGGCTGATGAAGAACCTTATCCCCATGGACTTCTGAGCAAATAGTTTGGAGTCACCCACACTCCTGGGGGTATGTGCTTTGATTTTAAGCTCGGTGATCGGCACAGCTGTAATTTTGCAGACATGTTTGCAGCCACCAGTAACCAAGAGAACAAATACCTATTGTGCATCCACAGCTCCAGTGTGAAAGATGAGTGTAGTATGATGAGATGAACGAGTGATCTATTAGTAATCACTTAAAGGGAAGTCTATAAACCATTTGGTTTTCAAATATAAATCAT
Source organism: Cuniculus paca (assembly GCA_004365215.1). Lineage (NCBI taxonomy): Eukaryota > Metazoa > Chordata > Mammalia > Rodentia > Cuniculidae > Cuniculus > Cuniculus paca. Next base: position 16,319 of record RJWT010011144.1, read on the forward strand.
AACACATGCATTTGCTTTTGATAAGCTTCCTTGTTTAAAAAAGTGAGTGCCACACTAGCTAACCAGGAATTACATGTGAGCTGTGCTGCGCTGTTGATGAACACGTAATGGTTACTCCCAAGCTTGTAAAGTGCATTTATGAACAACACGCCACAAAGCATCTGTGATGCTATTTACTTTATTTTCTGGGAAACTTGGGGGTGGGGCTATGGAAGAGGAATGTCAAAATTTGGACATGCCTGTAAAAGTATGTTATGCATGGAATTTCATATACCATATGTGCTGTGGCAAAAAACTAAAGAAGAAGAAAAAGGCTGAGGGCTGTGGTTCTAATACAGAACAAAGAAGGCCTGAAGTAATACCAGCTGTCAGTGCAAGAACCAGGGACATGGGGAGGTCCAGTATTGAGTTCTGGTCTTTCAGTCAAGTTGCCAAACACTCACAAGCCAGGATATGCAAACACATAATCTGAGAGGAGAGAAGAGAGGAGGAGGAGGAAAAAGAGAGACATTGGGAGAGAGAGGGAGCCACTAACCCAGCCCAAGACTCCTCTTCTCACCCTAAAAGCCAATTACAAGCTCCAGGTTGTTTTACCTGTGCTTCTGATCAACTGGCTATAAACTGGGACTCCCATGATTGCCACTCCTTGGGTTCAATTCATTTGTGGGAGTGCCTCACAGAACTCATAGGGAAATTGTTTTTAAAGAAGGCATTATAGACACACCAGCAAGTATGAAAATACATAAATATCATAAATAGGAAATTTCCGGGCATGGTGGTACACACCTGTAATTCCAGCACTTGGGAGGCTGAAGTAGGAGGACTGCTGTGAGTTTGAGGCCAGCCTGGGCTACATAGTGAGTTCAGGGCCAGCTTAGACCACCTAGTGAGACCCTGTCTCAAAAACCCAAATAAATAAGAAAGATATTAAACATTGGAGGACAAGCATAAGGTTAGTTGGAGGGAGGTGGAGCTGCCGATAAGAAATGCAGGTACCATGGTCTTAGGAACAACGGCAGAGGGAGACCATCAAGCAGGGGCAGTCCATTGAATGGAGGGGAAAAATAGGAGCCAATGGTAGGAAAATAGCATGACAGAGACAACATAGTGCAAGAGGGCCATAACTATTAATGTAGATGGCCTCAATGCACCAATAGAAAGAAACACAGGCAGAGTGGATCAGGAGACAGGATCCATCAATATGCTCTATACAAGAAACACATTTAACTAGAAAGAAAATTCTTAGACTGAAAGTCAGAGAGAGAACAATGCCCTATGTGACAGGGAGCCAGAAAAAAAGTAGGGGTAGCTTACCCATCAACTGCAGAATGGATAAGACATGGCATTTTATGAGGTGGAAACCTGCTCAGCTATAAAGGAAGATAACCTCAACGCTCTTGTAGGTGATGGAGGCAACTTGAGATCATGCTCATGGATGAAATGGTTCAGTCACATGGGTGAATTTCGTGTTGTCTCCCTAGTATAACAAACTAAAGGAGTTAGCGGAATCCAAAGTGCACAATACCTATTGGGAAAGTCAAAGGGGAGGAATTATCTAAAAAGGGAAGTAAGTGACCACTGTTAATCTAGTATCATGACTTGAAACTCATATTGTCTTCATTGTTCTGATTAGTTTCATTTTATTCTGTTTTGTTTGATTTTATTATACTTGATGGCATGGACAGCTATTTCAATGATAACAAAATACATAATTGCAGCCATCAAGGATGTCCAATTATCTTGTTTCGAAACCCTGTATTGCTTTCATTGTTTCGTTTTAATTGATTTTACTCTATTCTGTGTTGTTTGATTGTATTATGTCTGAATGTGTAGGCAACCATTCTGAAGATAACAAGAAGCATTATGGTGGCCACTGCTGTTTTACTAGTATCTTGAAGTTCTGTATTGCTTTCATTGTTTTGCTTTGTTTTTTTACTGATTTTATTCAGTTCTATTTTGTTTGATTTTATTTATCCCTGATGGTATGGGCAGTTATACTGAAGATAACAAGAGGCATTATCGTAGTCATTATTGATACCCTTTTGCCCTGTTTAGAAGTCATGTACCATGTTCATTGTTTTGTTGTGATTGACTCTATTCTGTTTTATTTTATTTGGCTGTATTCTTTTCAAAAAAAAAAAAAAAAAAAAAAAAAAAAGAAAGAAAGAAATGCAGGTACCCAGACACGCAGCCTCCCAAAGTTAATGTGCTGACAAAAAAGGACACTAAGTATCCTACGATACTAAGTATCATGAGCTGACAAAAAAAGGGAGTCATGAAATTTTTAAGAGAGTAAAGGGGCTGGGCATGGTGGCACATGCTGGTAATTCCAATGCTGGGAGGCTGAGGCAGAATGATCACAAGTTCCTGTGAAGCCTAGGCCACTTAGTGACTTAGCAAGATGCTGTTTTAAAACAAAAATTTTAAAGAGTGCAGGGGAGGTAACTCAGCACAAACCCCCCCGTGCTGGGTTCAATCCCCAGTATGGGGGGGGGCATGGGGGCAAGAAGAGTGGAACCTAATAAAAATGATGGGCAAGGAAGGCAATACAGGTTGTAATGTACAAAATTCTTAACTTGGTTCTTTTATGTTTTTTCTCCAGGGTCAGGACTTCACACATGCTAGGCAAGCACTGTATCATGAAGCCATATCTCTTTAATTTGGTGCTTGATCATGTCTCATTTTGGCCATTTGCCACAAGCTATGTGTCCTCTTCTTTCCATTAACAGAGAAAGCATCTTGAGAGAAGGAAGGAAGAGATTTTCTTCTGTAACCAAGAGATGGAGGGGGGAGGGAGAGGAGGGAAAGGGAACAGAAAAATAACTAAGATGTGTTATGTGCACGTACCAACTCCCCGTGATGAATGTACTAATAAAAATAAAAATTTTAAAAATGTTTGTCCTCTGAGCCGGGCGTGGTGGCTCACGCCTTTAATCCCAGCACTCGGGAGGCTGAGACAGGTGGATCATTGTGAGTTCGAGACTAGCCTGGGCTACAAAGTGAGTTCAAGGCCAGCCTGAACGGCACAGTGAGACCTTGTCTCAAAAACAGGGCTGGGGATATAGCTCAGCGGTCTAAGTGCCTGCCCAGCAAGTGCAAGGTTGTGAGTTCAATCCCCGGTGCCGCAAAAAAAAAAAAAAAAAAAAGTTTGTCCTCTGAAATTATCTCTTAAGCCCTTGGCTTGGGAACTGCAACTGAACTTAATGTTATTCACCGATTATTCCTTGGCAGAAGATTGTCTGCACTCCTCATTTACAGCACTGTATGTAATCAAAAATAGTTCTTAATACATTAAAACATACTAAGCAATTACTATGTGAATGGTGACTATATTTTTTAAACAGCTAAATTTACCAACCATTACTAGGTTCTTTGTACACACAAAGCACTGTGCTAAATGTCGAGGATATAAAGACAGCTAATACATGGCCTTGCCCCTGGGGAGGTCCGGATCCCTTAAGGAAGATACACACACATAAACTATTAGGAGACAGGATAAGGATAATACAAGTTAAATAACACTGGCATGTTAAGGAAAGAAGTTTATATAGGTAAAATGCTTAGAACCATGCCTGGGGCTCACACTTCATACCACCTAAGTACTAGCTATTTTTATTATTCAATCCTGTTGCAAATTAGAGTGAGTAAAGAGGAAAGAAGCAATGGTACCTGAGCACTTTGGAAGCGTGAACTGGATCTGATGTGTCAGGCCGGGAGTGAGATGGAGAAGGCAGAGTAAGAGGCAGGTGAAGGATATCCGGGAAGCCAGAAGGACTATAGAACACAAAGCCTTGGAGGCTGTAGTGGGAGATAGGAAAGCAGGAGCCACATGGCGCTAGCCAGTACAGCTCTAACTTGTGACATCATTGACATAAAGTACCGGAAATGAGGATGGACCTGGAAAACCTGAGCTGGACCCTCGGCACAGAGTCTGGACAGGGAGACAGACAAGTAAAGAACAATAATATAGGTGACGGATGTTGTAACAGACATCTGGACAGTAAAGTGACAATTATACAGCAGAGGGAAGATGACATCTGAAGGGACAATATAGAGAGCTCACATCTGAGCACTGCCTCGTAAGATGGAGAAAAATGGGGCACCCCCAATAGAGATACCATCATGCCCAAAGTCTCACAGGTGTGACAGGGATGATACAGAGCAGAACGATGTGGCTGAATGCAATGTGTAAAGGGGAGACTGCAGGAGAAAACCAGGCAGGGCTTGGTGTTGGGAGACCTTGAAGTCCATGCCAAGGAGTTTGAATTTAATCAACCCACAATGAAGGTTTATATGTAGGGCAGTGACACAAACAACTGGTACAGCAGAAGGGTCATGTTGTGGGTAGCAATGAGAGAGTGAGGGTGAAGACTGGTGGGTTCATTAAGGGACTACTGGTATGTTCATGCCCTGGCCTAATTAGATTCAGACAACAGGAGAGAATGAATTGAGAAACAATAAAGCTCTTAACTTGAGTAATTGTCTCATTACCATGCTTACCAGAATTAACTGGGTTGAAAAAGCATGCAGAACAGTTAAAAGCTCGTATATTTCTGGAATGTATAAATGAATGAGTGGACAGAGAAGAAAAGAGAACAAAGTGGTAAACAGAAAAACAGGTGAGAAGTGGGGGAAATTAATTTGGTTCTGGGCCCTGGGAACTTGAGGTCTTTCTGACAAGGAGGTAAGGACACCACTGGTTTACTGATGAGTAGGGCTGTCCACCCTGAAAACCTCGCCTGAAACCCTAGAGTTTGCAGGACTTTATTTGCCTTTCTGCGTCTTGGAAGAGCTTGCGGTGAGGAGCTTTTTAGCAATGGTTTGTTCCTGGCCTCCAGCAGGGGGCAGCAAAAAGGATGGTTCAGAAGAAAGAACTTGGCCAAGAACATGTGGTTCAAGCCAAAAGTCTCTAGAAACTTCTCTCACAGGTATGGAATTCAACCACAGTGCCCACTGTGGTAAAGCACTGTACTGATTCAAGAAGAAAATGATGAACAAAAGGATGTTGAGAATCTCTGAGTTATGTTTCTTATGGTTAAGATGGAAACCCCACTTTTATTCCAAGCAAATCTCCTAATGTATCAAGCTCAAGAATGAGGTTTCATTGAAGGAATTTTTAAAACACATACGAGATCATAGTGATTTAAAATATATATATAGGCCGGGCGTGGTGGCTCACGCCTGTAATCCCAGCACTCGGGAGGCTGAGACAGGCAGATCGTTGTGAGTTCGAGACCAGCCTGGGCTACAAAGTGAGCTCAAGGCCAGCCTGAACGGCATAGTGAGACCCTGTCTCAAAAACACCAGAGCTGGGGATCTAGCTCAGCGGTCTAAGTGCCTGCCCGGCAAGCGCAAGGTCGTGAGTTCAATCCCCGGTGCCGCAAAAAAAAAAAAATATATATATATATATATTTTTTGTGTGTGTGTGTGTGTGTGTATGTGTGTGTGTGTGTGTGTGTGTGTGTGTGTGTGGCACTGGGCATAGAACCCAGGGCCTCGTGGATACTAGGCAAGTGCTCTACCACTGAGCTACATCCCCAGGCCCCCCAAATGATGCTTTTAATTTTTAAAAAAAGTCTTATTTTACTGCATGATTCCTGATCCTGGTCCCTGAAGACAACATGCAAATAAATCCTTCTTGTTTGGAAGGGGGGGATGTCTGTTTATTTCTTCATATATAAAATGAAAGAATTTAATTAAACAACTTTGAACTAACTACTAGGGCTGAGGTTAATGATAAGGCTGTGATTAGGGACACATAAAAAGAGAAAATATCTTAATAAGTACTTCTTTGTTGCCTGTCAGAGCCTTTCTTAGTAAACTAATGAGTTACACTTTTCCTGGAGAGAAAATCTTGGAAATAACCCATTTCCCCAACAGGACAGCATTTCCTGTAACTCACATGTGGTAGAGTTAAATAAGACCATTTAAACCTAACTCAGCTAGGCCAGAGAGAAGATAATAAAGTATTTATTTTTCTGATTAAAGCCAAACAGACCCAAAATAGGCCACAGAAAACCCACAATCTCCCCAGTGGCCATGAGCTGGCACACCCAAAGACACCTACCCACAAGGAAAAGAAGCAGGGAAAAGGAAGAGGTGCTGTCCCTTCCGTCACAGGGTCTGAGCTGGGGACCTGCGGCTCCATTTCCCTATACATGTTTAAGAACAAAGGTCAAATTGTATGATGACTGCGAAAGATACTTCTTTTTTTTTTTTTTTTTTTTGCTTCTCAAAAGAAGTTTTTTTTTTAAATTTATTTTAAAGAAAATAGGACAAAACAAAACAAAACAGAATGAAAAAAGCGAAAGAAAACAGAATAGAGTCAAACATAATATAGCATTTCAAAACAGAACACTGCAAGCTATACAGGTTTTCAAAACATAACAACAGGAGATTAACAATGGTTACCCTAGTGTCTCTTGCTTTCTTCAAAATAGTTGTTCTCACATTTACAGACAATAAACTCAAACAAAACAAAGTAGTATAAAACCAGATAAAAGAGAATAGCATTACAGGTCTTCAAGTCGGATAACAAGAAATGAGCAATGGCTACTGTAGTGTCTCATTTTTCAAAAGAGTTGTTCCTATCTTTTTGCTTATTGCTTTCAAATAGTAGGAAAGGGACTTAAACCAATCAAATCAAAGAATAAAAGCACCATTGGATTTCAGAACCATTTTTCCATATTTATCAGGAATTTTGTATCTTATCGAGTCTGCAAAAGATACTTCTAACTGGAAACAAGGTAGGACACTTGGTCTGACAATCAGACTATCAAAATGAGGTCTTCCTACTCAAATCCCACACACAGTCTGGGCTTGAGCTCCAAGAGGCTGGTCAGCCTAGACTCTGACGGCTCCTGTCTCTGTAAATTTCCCCCTGCCGCTGTTTCACCTGTGCTAGGGAGCTGAGCCCTGGGCTGTGCTCTGGGCAGGTACCACCTAATCAGTCAAGAAGACTATGTAAGACAAAGAGCAACCAGCCAGGATCTGGACGATTGCTTTATCATTAGATGGTGGCAAGATGTCTTCCTGGGAAAGTGGGGTTGAAAATTGTCTGGTAAATAAACTGGAAAGGAACATGAGGGAGCTTTGCAGGCAGAGAGAAAATTCTTCACCTTATTTAGAATATCTCTATAGGCATACCAGTTATTCCAAACATGCTGAAATGAGCACTTAACTGTGTATTTTATCTTATTAAATTCGTCTCTTTTTTTTAATACAAAAAAGAGAAAATTAC